>VXAB01006480.1:558783-582693 GCA_013399175.1 Odontophorus gujanensis
AAAAATCATAAAACCATGACAAAGATCAATAAAATCACTGGACTGCTATTATTAGAAGTTTAAATCTGAACAGATCTATGTAAATTAATGGAGCTATAAAACTTTTTGGAGATAATTTACAACCATCAGTTTTCTTGTACTTCAGTCTATACTCGGATGAGGAAAATATTTTTGTCCAAGTGAGGAAGGCAAGACAGTTAAGTGACTTATCCACAACCACAAGCAGCACCAAGCCAGGTATCAACCATTTCCTACATAATTTTCTCATAAAGCAAAAAAAAAAAACAAAAAAACTTGAGCACTTGAACTACTGAGCAATGCAATCATGCACAGCAGTTGTCAGAGAAGAGATCTCCATCTGGATCTCCAGGACCACTCACTCTTTGAGAATTGAAAAGCAACAAAAAATTATATTATTTTTGAGTGCTGCTTTCTCATACAGTTAGATGAGCCCCAAACAACAGCCTTGTTATACTCAAAGTCATCCAAGATGGAACTTTAACTAGCATATCTTCATCATGTCGCATAAAGAAAAGCAAACATTTAAAACAAATGAGTACCACACACAACATCACAGTTAATAAACATGCACATTCCAGACATTACTGACTGAGGAAAAATTAAGAGCTCAAATATAGAAGAGGTCACATTCCTGGTTATCTGAGGTCTACTGATTCAGCTCCATTTTCTAATCATTGTCAAGAATAATTTCATGTGAAATATCTAACCTCATCTTAAAGACAGGATAGAGCTTTTTTCCACCTTCCTTCGCACTTTGTGAGCAGCTTGCTATCCAATCCTGTGAAGTCTGTAACTTGCTATCTTCAGTTTTTCTACTTACTGGGATCCGCATAAGCTCCTTGTAGCTTCAATCCATAGCTCCATGCCCTATGTCTATGACACTTCACTTGAATTTTAGGTTCACAGAAGCCAGCATTGCATGTCTTCAGTATACTTCAAAGAAAGCAAATATATCTTGGCTTCTATGAAGTGGCCCTTGAAATGATTCCCTACTTGACTTGGAGTGGTATATTCCATTTGCCCTTGGATATGCCACCTTAATTAAAGGACTCAGGTCACTTCCTCAAAACCCTGAAGGATATTTTGAAAAATGAAGTGTTGGTCGTATCAGACTGCCATTGATGCACTGCACCAAGGGTGCTTTGTAGGAGACAGATACTGGAATGTGTGCGTAGAAATGAATAAGGAATTGTAAGTAAATCATACTGAATTGTACATACATACTCTATCACAGATCAATACAGCTTCCAATAAATCAATGATTTTGAAGAACAACAGCATAGCATGTGTATAATTATGAAAAAAGTCAGGTGGTGTCTCTGTGGTATACGAACTCAATATACTCAAAGGAAAAAAACTTCAAAACAAGCGTTTGTACTTTTCTCTCTTAAAGGAATTTCTTCAGGCTAAATAAGTTCTTCAATATTTTTGTCAGGTCTATAGCAGCTTCACAGAAAGCTATGTCATAATTAGAGTAACTCTATTGTACTACTTTTCCCAGGCAACTCGGGTACCTAAGAGATGGACTTCCTAAGTACAAACAGACCAAATCTTAATGCTTGCAGGTTGCAGCTATCACTGTTCCAGGACAGTGCATGTATAGATCTCTCTCTTTCCCACTGTGGCTTTCGGAAAGTGTGGGGGTTTCTGCATTAGTCACCACAAATTGACCTTTTTGATCTTGGTAATTACACCAGCAGATTACAGAAAAAGCAGCTGCTACAGAATAAGAAGTTCAGGAAGGGTTAATACAAGGGTCCACTGTAATGAATAAAGCACTATTAATAAATTGCTGCTGTTTTAGCTTGCTCATGTTCTTACTGACATTCGTAAAGAGAAGAAAGTAACAGAAAGAGCAGACTTCGTATGCATACGGTCACTAAAACACCAGTGAGCTCTAGTATTTCCAAGGCACAAGGATAAGTTCATTAAGTACAAATATAGAACATGTTTTTCTATGTCCATGTCAGTGTAAAGTCTAGGGGATATTGCTTAAAACCAGTCTCTTTTAGGGGGACTTTGCAAGCCCCAGAATGAGAGCACTGATCCTGACAGACAGCTGTTCACGTAGGAGTGTGCAGTCACAACTGATAAATTAATACCCTAGATAAAAACCCCAGGAGAATGGAAACACCCTGCACATTACTTTCAAAATGACCTTGTTTACCAGAAATATATTTTTCCCTTTTAAAAAAAGAAAATATTTAATACCTGAAAACACAACTGAGACAGAAAAGAAAGGTGTCCTCACATGTTTTTGCCTGTTTTCTTCCTCTTCCTTCAGCTGTTCCAGCATAGCAGGAAGATACTTAAGATGGTAGCTTCTGATTTGTATATCTACAGGTCTTTACACATGGTAATATACAGTCCATATGCTGCACCCTACATGCAAGGATTTATTTTTATTTCCTTAATATAAAAAAGGTTTGAAAAATAAATCTTAATTGGAAAAGAGCAACATAATGGTCTCTTCAGAAAAAGGAAAAGCTACTTACAATTGAGAATCAACAAACAAGTGTTATAAGGAACTTTGCTACAGAATTACACCAAAGGTTTAGAAAGGAGGTCTGCAGGCGAATTTAAGCTTGCCAGAAACACAGATTGCACCACAGTTCAAGTGTGCTTTAGCTCTTCCAAAAATCACATTATTAGAACACTACAGTACAACACCCACAGAGAACATGGATTACTTTAGCAAACCAGGCTGTAAAACTATGATCTCTTACCTCTTTGGAGCACTAGAGAAGTACAATTTGTCTCCCAGAGAGTGTCTGGGCCCACAGAATACAGAACAGCAGGAAAGCACAACCAAGGTCAGGCTGGGCAGCCCACCTACAGGTTAGGTTGGCACTGAAGCACTGGTAGCAGGACAGGAGAACAGCATCCTGCATCAGTACTAAAGGAGAGGGAAAAGTCCTCTGGCTAAACTCAAACAGGGCCTGGACAAGAGTGCCTGGGTCACAGGAGAGACTGATCAGGGTCATCAGAGCCAAGTGGTGCCCTTGGACCCTGGTAGATGCTTACAGGCTGAACTTCCAAAACTACTTCTTCCAGGCTCCAATGTTTCCAGTTTTTAAAGTAATTTTTCCTGCAAATGTAAATGAGGGATGCTGTTTTCTGTACCGGAGCAATAAAGCCTCTAAGAGTAAAGATCTCAAACCATCCAGAATGCTTTAGAAGCACAGACCTCACCACTCCAGTGAAAGCTTTAGTTTCATTCCTCAGATACATCCATTAATCTCATCCAGAGTGAGAAAGATACCTAGAAAGAGGGGTGAAAGGAGGGGTACATGCTTCATCCTAGGGTTCTCTAAAGTACCCTTAAGGCCGTATCTTTTCCCAGTGAAACCCCTTTTTGTTCCATTCCTCCAAATCCCAGGCCAAGTAACCTTATTTGAACCAAGTTGAGGGGACATCAATGAATCATATGGCAGTACAGCCAAAGGAACCAGGAAGCATACAAGTGTGGAACAGAAGGGATGGAGTAATTTAAAGCAGGAAGGAAGAAGCTGTTCCCTGCAGGCAGGGAGCCCCTGCACTCTGTCAAACAGTCCATGCCCACCAGTCATCGCATCTCTTCCTGCCCTGGGCCACCACAGCCACAGGCTCTTGCAGGCTTGAGCTTATATGCCCATCACAGCAGTCCAGGCTGCCTTATGTGACACATGGCATTTCCTGGACATAATACCCTTTTGTGTGGCTAAAATAAGCCACATGTTCTCACTTAAACTTATCCCTATGTCACTGTCTTATCAAAATGACATCAGTGTCACAGTAGTCAAAGCTCTGTCTATGGGCTGGCAATTAAAACCTGCTGTCAATTACTAAACAAAATGTGAATGAAATGAAGAACAAATTGTCTAACTTCAGTGCTGTTTTTCTCTTCTTCCCCCAGATAATACTACCTTAAAATAGACTGTCTTATTAACCACAGACCAGAAGGTTAATAAGTACATCAACAAAACAAACGTACTAAATTAACACAATGCATTAACATTCATTAGTATTTCTCTGTTGATTCCCAAACATGCTGCTATCGCTATTGTGTCATTATCAGGCAATAATTGTTATGTCAAAAGATAAGACCCATACGGTTCAACAAGTTCCTCCGGGAGTTTCTTCTGTATGAAAGGCAATCAGAAATAAGATTCTGGAAGGGAAGATGTGAGCACAGGAGAGCTGCTGTCAGTGTAGGCAACCCATGTGAGGGACACAAATGTCTGTTAGAACAGAAGTTTTAGATCTAGGGGAAAAATAGCGAGAGATAGGAAACCAGCTGTAAAATCAGCAGGTTTGTTTGCAGGATGCCAGTCTTAGTTGCCAGTCCTTGCCGGGCTGGATCCTACTACCCAAGTGATAGAAAATAACATCTTCATGCTTCCAGAACATCCGTACTACATGTATATTGGACTACTCACTGTAATGAAGAATGCTGATAAGAACAAGCTGAAGTGAGCTGTTTTGGAGAGCATTTGCCCTCTGAAATGCCTGCAACCCTTAGTTGAAGTCTGGATAAACAGAAGGTGGTTAATGTACCATGTTGTATATCCTAGCTGCAATTGCCTGCCATCAAATGCTAAGTCCAGTCATATAGCTCAGGTCTTCGTGATAGATATTTAATCAAAATGACCAAATGTTTAAATCAAAGCAAGCTCCTAGTACAACCCTGCAGCACTTGCTTGGAGAAATCATCTGCACATCTAGCACTCACCCCGTGCTCATTGCACCCTCTCTTCTGCCCTCTCCTTACGCATCAGTGCACCTCATCATACTGCTCCGTCATCCCCTCATACAGGACTGGGCACACACATTTGATTCTGCCCCACAGCCTCAGCCAGTTCATGCCCACAAATTTGTCTGCTGCCCACCAGGCTGCACATGTTCACCAAGACTGTTGCAGCCAGGCTTGGAAGCAGTACTTGGATTACATCATTGCCTTTGTGTTTTTACATATCCTTTGCAAGTTCATTGTAAGTTGCTATATGCTCTTTACTTCACCATTTTAATAGCACAGGCTGTTTTGACTGGCTCTATCTCACTGTTCTATCTGGTGCTTTGTATTTACCAGGCATGCTGGTCATGAAAAAGTTGCGTAAGCGGGTTTCTATGGCAGGATTCTATTCACCATCTGCTTGACTGAAAAATATCTTTTTCAGTTAACATACTGGGTCTGGTGTTTGCATCTTTTGTTTCCTTCCAGTTGAAATATCACAAAAACAAGAGGGACAGCATATTGTGTGGGGGGAAGGACCGTCCTCCTGAAACAGCACTTTCACCCAACTGAGAAACACAGCATCTTCTCCTGACCACTTTAGGAAGCCTAAGAAGTCCCTTTTCCTGCACCCGGTTCAGCTCTTCACAGAGCAGGACAAGGTGATACCTCAAGAAGCATCCCACCCAGCACTTCTGCACCTGTACAACAGAATGTGCCCCCACACACCAGCTTCCTCCCTTTCTGCAGTGGGAAGGCACAGCTGCATACCAGCTCTGCTGCTGGGCAGTGAGCACAGACACAGCTTGCTTGCAGAGGGATAAGTTTTCACCTGATGGAAAAGGCCCCAGAAGCTGCCCAGGGTGAGGTGCTGCTGAGGCCTATGCCATACCCTCTAGCACAACCCTGTGCCACATGGCTGCAGTCAGAATGGTGTAGAGGCTGCTGAGCATATTTCACCAGCTTATTTTTTTTTTAATTTTTTTAATTTTCACTCTCAAGACCATGCAAGGACCATTTGGACCAAAACCTATTGCATTCTTTCAGCAAGCTACAGCCTTGCTTCTTGAGCAGCTGGAGGGGTGGGGGGGGAAAGATTCAGGATAAGAGAAACAGTTTACTTAGAGGACTATAGCTTTGTTTAGAGAATTCAGCCAGAACACAAGGCATAGAGAAAGCATCTGGCCACATTTCCTTCACGCACTTCAGCAGTCTGCAAATGTGATCTACAAAAAAATAATCAAACAAATCAACTTCCATAAGGAAGTTTTCTTTTGGATCAGGAAACAACAGAGGGTCTTGAAGGACATTTGAGTGGGCGAAATACCAGTGCTACAGTTTAGAGACTGAGCCATGGCTGAGAAGCAGTGTTGTAACCCACAGCTATTTCTTCCGCAAGGGTAGGGAGGTCAGCCCAAAAGAACAGCAAAGGTCAGCACGGGAGTGACGAGCTGGGTTTGGGCCATGATGCAGTGACCAGGAGGTCTGTGCAGGAGTGCTTGGATACAGTTGCTCTTCCAAAGAGGGTCATGTTGCCCTATCCATCACAGACTGCCTAAGTGGGCACACATTTTGGCTGTGAATGAGATTATCCTCTTCCCTCTGTTCCCTAAACATAGCCCACACAGCAGATTGCTTGTCCTGGCAGGGACTTAGTTCTTTGCTGTCAGATTTTACTTCAACAGTTGCTCAGCACCATTAGTAGTTTTCTTGTTAATGTTATTATAATACAAGTCTTCCTCCAGGATAATGTTATTTGTGTATAATTTTATAGGGAGGTTTATTTCAAGGTCCATCTCAGGCTCTTGTGTTGTTTATTTAAATCATGTCAGTGAGCATGCTTTATACTCCAAGTGGCAGTCTAAGAGAAGATTACTTACTTTCTACATAGCTGGGCTGTGATGGATCATATCTTTTGTGGTAAAAAGAGACATCTTTTTCCACAAAATGAAGAAAGAAATCCTATGTGTCTCTGCCTAACACATCTCTGTTAATAAAGTTTTTTTTTTTTAAATCACCCCTTTCTAACAAAAGGCCTGGAATTAATTATGGAAGCACGTTCTTAGAATTGTGACAAAATCTTCCTGGAGCTCTCTCAAGCTGTGATAGTCATTGAGTTTAAGCAGGAACAACAGGATATACAAGTACTATCTGCATACAATCCATAAATTACTGACTTACAGATGACCAGGTACACATTAGACTGAAATAACAAAGATTAAGCAGTGTTTGGCATTGAATTTAAAACAAATTTAAAATAAACTGGGACACAATTCTCAAGAAGAATTCAGCAAAACATTGTCAGTCTGTCAGATAGACTGCTGTATTCCCTCACTTCCCAGAAGAGTCATGGTTACTCTCTAATTTCCAGGAGAAAGTGACATGTAATATAATCCTTTGGTTAAAAGGACAGACCTCAGTGTGCAAAGGAAAACAGACTTTATATCTGTTCCACAGGCAAAGGTTAAACCAAAATCCTTCTATATCCAACATTCAGATACTGAAAAAATTACAGCAATGATGAAAACAAATCAAGAAAATTAAACCAAACAAACATTTTTCTCATAGAAAAAGTAATACTCTACTCAAATAGTGAAGGGAACTTCCAGACTTATTTTTCTTTACTCCTTCCTTTGCTTTCTTTTTTAAAGAAAGCCTTGAATAAACGGTATATGTTATAATGTTTCCCATTCATAACTCGATGGGTATCTTTTTCCTGTTAGTGTATAATTCTCTCCATTTGTCCCTACTCCGAAGTCCACACACAAAAATCAGCCTCCACAAAACAGGAGGATGTTATAAGCAGTTCACTTTTATCTACTAAGACCAATGAAATCTGAAGCTTGCATGTTAAACAGCATAAAAACGTGTCCAAAATGAAAAACGATCCCACCATATGTTTTGAGGTTTTCACCACAGGGTACCACCAAGTAAGAACATGTTTTATTGCCTACTAAAGCAGGCAGACTTTCCACATCAGCTCAGTGCCTCCACTGCTGCTGCTGGAGTACCTTTTCTGTGCTTCTCCATCTTCTTTCTGTGCTGCTTGCACATCCACCGCCTTTTGTCAGGAGTGTGAGGTTCCTCAAGCCTGTAACCTGAAGGCTTCCCATTAAGCCCCTGTAAGCAGTCATGCTTCTAGCTCTTGCTTACACTGCACAAACGGCAACTTCTTTGGGCCTTTAGTTTTAACTTTTTTGGTCAACTAATTAGTCTTAGATTTATTTAAAGGGAAATCTCTAGGGAAGAAAGAACAGATTCAATTTAATTACAGTATTGTATGCTGATGACTTTTTGTATTAGCACCAAGAATGCACACTTAAACAAGTGATCTCTATCCTAATAATTAGTATCATTGGTCCCTTCAGGTTATTTCCTGCCTGACGTTTTGCAGAAGTGGAAGGTTGAGCCAGGAAGGTAGAGTTATAGGAGTAGCTTCTCACCACAGCACCAGCTGCCTCCCAAATAGGAATGCACCTCATTCACAACATGAAAGCATCACTGATCCCTCAAAGATCACATGCAGCATCTGTTTTCATATGATGATATCTGGAAGGAATACCACGTATCAATATATGTCAAGTGTCTGGGCATTGTGGGGGCAGGCCTGTTGCCCCACAGAGCAATGTGGGCAGCAGGGTACCATCACAGCTCCTCACCTCCCTGGGCTCCTTGGCCTCCCACAAGCACAGAGGTCAACCCTGCCGAGAGGCCAGGTGGGGTGAGGTTAGTACGGTTAATATTGTTCACTGAAGCACTACTGTAAGATGACTGCCCAGCGACGAGGGGAGCGGGACATTGCCTGGACCAACCCTGGCCCCGGCGATGTCCGCAAAAGAAGGGGAGCCCTCCGGGCACAGCGCGATGGTTGCGGAACATCGAAGCTCGGGACTGCAGCACCACCTCGTGTCAGCTCTGGGAAAGCCACTCGCGAGGGATGACCGAGCCTGGACAGAAGAGTGAGGCCAAACATGACAAAAAAAAAAATCACCTTTTGGCAACTAAGTGAGAATGACTAGTTTGGGATTTTGAAAAGCTGTAACAGCATCTGGAACCTGTAAGCCTTCTGCTAAGTACCAATGTATCTATGTTGTGTTTAGGCAACACTAGCTCTTTCTGAAAAGATAATTTACCTTCCTTCAATAAAAGATGTTTTAAATAGGAATTTAGATCTTAAGCTTCTCAGCATTAGGAGTAGGAAAATAGTAGCTAGCTGCAAAGCAGGTGCCATGCACTGTGATGTTTACAGGAATCACAGCTTCCAGCACAAGCAGGTGCACTTCACATTGCAGGGACCAGCACAGAACGCAGGAACTGCCAAAGGATGCTATTTCAAATGAAATCTTTCTCTCACACAAGGTGTGATAGCTTATGGAGGTATCAGACACCGGCAGACATAGCTCTCTTCTCTCCTTGGAGGAACCCAGTTCATATAAGTAAGTTCGGAAATATGGCTGTAGCTCTCAGACACTGAGAGAAAAGCTCAGAGAACAAAGGCTCCTATTCCCTGATTGTAATCATCCTGATCGTGATTTGCAGAAAATGCAACCACCTGCATACTTCCCACTCTGATTAGCCTTGGTTCTGGTGATCTGCACAACTGACAATCCCATTGCAAGAGCCTGCAATCATATACCATTACCTGAAAGCCCTCAGTGATAAATGTGCAGAATGTAGCACCTGCTGCAGGATGTTACGTCACAGTAAGGGTTTCAGTTCTGAAAGCATGCTACAATATTGCACCTGTCAGGGCCTGCACACAGCTCCTTCTCTCCCTGGGAGCATGTGCCCTGTGGCAAGAGCTGGGGGTCATTAGATTCTTCATAGAAGCCTTTCAGTAAGTAGGAGGTGGTTCTGTGTTCTATAATATAGCGAGATCTTATTTCTAAATACTGAGTTTTAAGATTCTTTCACAACACTCAAATGATGCCAGCAATAAACAGATCTGCAGATCTCGCCTTTATTTCTCAATTTCTCAAGAACATCCCAGTGAGAATTGATAAAGAGATGTCTACTCTTCCCGATTTCAGAAAGCTTCCTTTCTCCCCAGTTCTGAGCTGGTAGCAATTGTTCCCTTGAAGGGAAGGCACAATTCCAGGACTACTTAGATCAGTTTCTTGTGCCACCATAACACATGGAAACCAAAACAGTAATGTAGACCAAGCATCATCTGCTGTCCAAAAAACATAAGGTCTTTAATCGTTAACCATCAACCCCAAGCTAACTCCATCAGGTTTGAACGCTTAAGCATAGAACCTACTCCTGCAGACCTCCAGATCCTAACAGCAGCACGGATCAAATCCCAGAAATCCATGGCTGCTTGAAGTCCAAGATACTCACATCTACTAGTTTCAGCCTTGTGTTGCTTTCTGCCCTGTAACTAAGCATGAACCCTTAGAGAAAAAAAATAAATAAAAGGCCTCCTTAAGCTACTGCAAGCATTCACCTCAGCAGACCTCACTTTCCAGGTCTAATCTTAACCTTTGCCCTAATTCAAACTCAAAGAAAAAGTTGTAAAGGTCTACCTGAGAAAAAGCTACAGGAGCATTAGAAGGAAGGCATTCATTTCCTTTCCCCAGAACACATCACGGACCTCTGAGGCCCTTACAGCAAGGAGCATTTCTCTAAAATCTAGCTTTCAGGAAAATTAAAGGCACCCTTTGCTCTCTATCATCCACCGCCCCTTCCAATAAATAAATAAATAGTGCTAAGGAATTCAAATCACATGCTACCTGAGGGTCTGGAAGAGCCTCTCAAAACTCTGCAGGAAAACACTTTTAACAATTTCTTCTTCATAAACTTGAACCACCCTCAGCCTTTAAGAAGGGTTTAGCCTTTAATTGCCCTACTGCCCAGGTAGCTTGAATAACACTATTTAACTTCTCCTGACTTCCCTTCCCTCGTCAAACCTTAACACACATATTAGGAAAGACATGTCCAAATTTACCTTCCCAAACTTTAAACTGAACAGCAGACATCAACCTATACAACCTTAAATACCTCTGTTTCCTCCACATTTAAGAATCAGGTGCTCACACATCACTGTGCCAAATCTATGGCTTTGCAAAATGCAGCAGACAACTGCTTCTGCAACACTTACTTTCCCAGACCATAGATTTTGCCACTGCACCTCGACATTTATGAAGCTTCACATTTTACAGACAAACCATACTTTTTTCAGGCTCGTTCAGTGCTTAGCTCCTACTGATGTGAGTAAAGGAAACACGTCCATGCCCTCAAACATCACTCTCCAAACATTCCTTATGCTCATCTCACAATGTCTAAAATCATCCTAAAACAGCTACTCAAACTTCCCTAGAACATCCTTGCGATTACATCCCCAGACCGTGCAAGCAACAGTGCAGCACGGTGTCTGCTGTAGAAAGGCTGTGTTACAGCTGAAGAAAAGGGGAAGTGTAATTCACGTACTTGTTTTGAACCGTACGGGCTACATTTCCAGCATGCAGCTCCCCCAGCCGGCCGCACGGTTGGGGAGCCCTGCCGGGGATCTCCCGGCTGCCCTGAAGAGGGAGCTGCGCTCCCGGCCATACATGGGCCCCAGAGAGATACGAGATGCTGCGCGCCAGCGCATCGGTCTCGAGGACTGCGGGCTGTATGGGACTTGTAGGGATATCACGTCCCTGGGTAACATATACCAGTCCTTCAATATCATCATATCAGAAAAAACTTATTCCTTGCATCCAATCGATGTCTCCTTTTTAGTTCAAAATCATTTCTCCTTTTCCATCATAAAAGCCCCTACTAAGGGGTCTATCCCCTTCTTTCTCACAGCCCACCCTTTAAGGCCACTCTCAGATCTCCCTGGAGTCTTCTCTTCTGCACACTGAACAGCCCCAGACCTCTCAACATATCCTCCTAGGAAAGGTATTCCACTCCATGGATCAATTTTGTGGACCAGCCCAACTTCTTACAAAAAATACATTGAGATTGTTTTTTTTTTTTTTTCCTGTATAAAAACCAAAACATTCAAGTCGCTAAACAGTCAGATGTAGAGCCATAACTCAACATTTGTAAAGACAGAGAGGCTAGCACAAATAACATTACAAAATGGAAAGAAAAAAAACTCACCCATCTCTGAGGATCTAGGCCCACATGAAAAAAACTCTAAGAGGAGGGCTCTCCAACAAAAGCACCTTCCTTACTGTCAGCCAGCCCTTAAATGAGGTCCTTAAAGGTGTTTGGTTACACAGATGAATTGCCTTCACCTGTGCTCCCAGGGCTGACCCGGAGCATACTCAATCAATGGGCCAAGCCATGACTCAGCAGTCCCCATACACTATTAAAACTATATGCTGAAGTAATCTAAAAAACCTCTTGAAAACAAGAAATGTAATTTAAAGAAAAAAAAGAAAGAAGTATACCATTACTTAAATAAAGCCAGAAGAAAGCTGTGAGGAAAAGGAAACCCCAACCAAAAATAGATATCAGAAGAAGTGACTAACAGATGGACGAACTGGAGAATTGTGCTTAGTGTAATAAAAATCAACACTTACTGGTGATGGTTGATGATAATGTTATATCACCACACATCCCAAAATAAAGCCTGATCAGAGAAGCATCAAAAGGCACAGAGTGAATCCCATATTGGATCCACATACAATTTGGATCATGCTGAAGACATTTTGATCAGACTTCGTGAGAAGCTACAGCTACTGCTGAGAAATAAATATGAACAAGTTTCCATCATCTAATTTCTAGATTTTCTGTTAAAATTGCCTTCTGCCACAAAAGCATTATACATTGGTCATTTCTTGTTTTGCTCTAACTACTGACTGTAGATTTACATCTGTTCAGCTGTCATTAAATCAATAGGAATCTATCCAAAATCACTAGTTAGCAGACAGAAATTTACTTTTACTGTAATTCGCTGTGAAGCGAATATATTTATATGTATCTTCTTTAATATTTACTAGATATGACATTAAAAAGTGTAAATACTCATGTCACTGTAAAGTCTTCAGCATTTTCCACTAATATTTCAAAAATGTGTTTCCACATGTTGTTGTAGAGCTGCAACAGAAGTATAGCACTATTCAAAGTGAATTGATTATCCTTTCAGAAAGCGGCAATCACAAATCATTCTTACTAACATCCTTTTTGCTCATAAACTCTTACATTTGAAAGAAGCTCAGTAGTATTACAGTTGATAAAAAGACCTAAGAAAATGGAAACATATGTAGGTAATAGGCAAAGCTAAAAAGCAAATGACATTCACAAGGTACGATGGTTGTTTGAATGTTTGAGTCTTCAACATCATACTTGAGAGCAACACGGAAAAAAAATTCAGAAAAATACTTCCAAGAGAGGAACTTTTATATTTTCACAAATTCAGAAATGGTTTGTGAATTTGACTTCTCTGAGACAACACATAATTTCATACATAGAGTTTGCTGATTTATGAAAAATCATTGTTCAGCTTACCAGCATATTCCTTGCCCTGAGGTAATGGATTAGGTTGTCTTTAATTTTGCCCTGGTAAGACCTAAGATGATAAGGTCCTAGTTTCTAATAGATCTTCCTTGGGAGCTGTAGTAAACTGGAAATAATGAATGGTAATGATAGCCCAAGACATATACATTGTTATTCTTCAACACATACACGCATACACATAGAAACCTACTTATAAACAGACAAATGGAACTCATGGGGCATTGCTATTTCACTTCTAGAATGTGTGTGAGGGAGACATTAATGCAAACAAGTACAGATGTGATATTTTCTTTCCCACTGAATGTGCTAGTTTGTTTTCTGATTCAAACAGTGCATTTACCACATGAAAGCTACATCAAGTTGCCCAGAGAATCCAACAAGACTGGATACCACATCCCTGGAGGCATTCGACGTCTGGTTGGATGAAGCCCTGGGCAGCCTGATCTGGTAGGTGGCAGCCCTGCCCATGGCAGGGGATTGGAATTGAATGGGGTTTAAGGTCCCTTCCAACAAAAAATATTTTATGTTTCTTTGATCTCATCAAACTAAAATGTAGAACAAAACAGCCTTGTACCACCTGTCCTTCAGGCTGGGTGATATAGGAGGATATGCTTGGAGTGAGAGGGAAGCACATCATAAATGGATGGTGCAGTGCACAGGATGAAATGGATTTAAGTCATCCACTGAGACTTCATGCCAGTCATGTTTTCAGCAGGTCCATCCTACACACTGCAGCGGCTAAAATGGTACAGCTTCCTAAGACTCAGTGACTCAGTGCAGAATCTCCTTGCAGCATAAAAAGACCGCCTCCCACTTTCTTGTTCCAGGTTTCTCTTTATCTTGCTCCCAGCTGCCCTTTCCTGCTAAACACTAGCACCCTATCAATCCGTGCTGAGGCTCAGCAACTCCTGTGGTGGTGAGAGGGTTTCTGAGCTGTCCCACCAGCTCTGGCTCACAAGGTGAGACAAGTTACTGCAATAAGAGCAAAGGAAATGGAGGAATGGAAAAGGAGACAGGAGGACTGAGCCCTCCCTCTCTGAGGTACAGCAAGCTGTTACATTTATCTGACTCCACATGAAAAGGAAGCAAAAATTGTGTGTTTATCTCTTTCAAAAGCTCAGCGAGATAAAGCCTGGCTTCAAGCTCTGTAGATCAGTGAGTTAGGAGATGTATAAGCAATCACCCTGAGTTTACTAAGATCCTTGGTGTACCTGAAGCTGTGTGCATTTACATTGTCACATTCAGACTTTATTTATTTTTTCAGAGCAAAGCCCCACAGCAAGGGCTGGGGATGCAGCAGTTCTGCTGTGGAGTACGCAGACCCCTGCAGCCTCATCTGCACCTCCTGTAATCTATTGAATGAGCTGCTCCAAACTCTCAACAGATCATTTGAAATCAAGCAGATCCAATAAACTTTTAACTACTTTTGAATATGTAGAAGAAGAAATGGGCTATAAATTACCTGAGAACTTTATACACTTGCCACCAACTGAAATTGCAGAGATTGACTATATCTACATTTTATCCTTTTAAAGTATAATTTATTACAGAAATACAAATTTATTCAGAGCGAAATTCTTGCTGTTTGAACTTTGAACCTTCTAGTAGTTAAAATAGTATTTAAAAAAAAAAAAGAGCTGAGAGTTGCTTTGAATTCTGGAGGGAATAATTTCTCTTAAATGAGATTTCTACCTCTAAATAAAAATCAACACAGACAACTTTAAGCTCTAAATTAATCTCAGAAAGAATACACAGCCCTTTTATTTACTGATAGCTTTGCAAAGCACCAGTCTAGCTAACGATGAGATGAACACAGAACTGCAAATCACAGTTTGAAACAGACCTTTAAAAATAAATCTTACTGCTACACTCTGTATTTCTGCTTCCACCAACACATCGAGTCTATTTGAAAAGATGCTAGGTCTAATTCTCCAGCACCCTGCTTCTGATGCTGAGGTTTTCTTCATTGCCAAAAAGACTGTAGCAAAAACTGCAGTGTGAAGTGCCAGGATAAATGTATGGAAATGCAAAACCCATAGATTTGTTCTCCTCTGCCTTGTATAGCTCTGTGAGCCCTTGGATGAGAATTCTCCACTCCCATTTGGTGGACAGGTTTAACACTTAGTTCAGCAGTGGTTGTACTCTGCAAAATGTAGAGAGGAAAATTATTGATGTGTACTCGTGTAAGTCGACATAAACAAGTGGATGCTCTAGCAAATTGACAATAGAATGCTAAAAAAGGGCCAGATGCTCTTATCCTCTTACAAGGGTGAAGAGGGACAAAATGAGTAAATATTTATGTTATCATTGTGGCATGTAACTGGAGCTCAGTTGTGGAGGAAGCATAGTGATTTAACGGCCTGTTCCTCCTCTCATGGGAATCCACATCAACCATCGAAATGCTCAGTCACAAGAAGAAAATTCTGCCAAGAGTACTTAGGTAGAGCAAAGAGTTACAGCTTTCCAGGACATCTGGCCTCAAAAGCAACGCTTTCCCAGGCAAGAGTCCTTACAGATCTGTCAAGACACAAGAGAAGTGTGTGTATGCATGGCAGTGCACACTCCGGTGCCAGCACCTCAGAAGCCTGCTCTCCCCAAAGCCTTGGGCAGAAACTCTGCGTTCAGGACCTTTCCTCCGGGACAAATTCCTCCAGAAGACAATTAGCCTTTGCTTCACCAACTGCTCCACCATAACACTGTAAAGCCAGCCTTCCTCCAGAGGACACCTGGCAGCCTGCATGTATGTCATTCCTAGTCTGTCATTTTACTCCACAGCCACTTCAAGTCAATCAATTTTCATACACTGAGCACATGAACAAGGCTTGTAAGTCTCAGGTGCTTGGCTCCTTACATCCTCCTTACTGAAATTTCACAAAACGTGAATTTTACACAAGTATCTATAATAAAATATTTTGTATCTCAGTCTTCTTTTTGATCTTAATGGATACATGTCTTTGAGAGTCCTCAGTGAGACTTACCACAGGCTAATTTTGTGTATTTTTTGCTGGGTATCTGTCATAGGGTATTAGCAAGTATGTAACTAATTTTAGTGAATATTAAGATTGCCCCCATTTAGTGGGGGAGGGAGTTTGGGGAACATGATATTAAATGAAAGCAGGTCATAATTACAATAGAAAGAGTTAAGATAGTACAAGACTCTAATCACGGTGGGAAGTAGAAGAAAAAGGCATTGGAGGCTCACTACCAAATGTCTTCAATTGTGTAGCTTCTTCAGCTTCAAACCACTGTTCCATGAAGGAGTTCACATCAGAGATAATGATACAGTATGGATTTGTTCGCAGGCTTTCCTAGCAGGAACAATGCAATGCAATGACTCTAATTCCCTCTGCCTCCTCCCACAAATGCTGTGCAGTGCTAGCACTGTGCAAGGCCGAGGAGAATAATGAGATCTCTCCTAACAGACCTAACGCATGGCATTCACCAGGTTCAGCAGAGATTTAATCCAAGTTCAAGTACCTTGTCACTGGTAAAAATTATCAAGACTTGTTACCTGATGCTCATTTTGTCCTTTGTGGCTAATAGGCTGAGGCACCATCCTGAGTGCCTGCTGAGTGCTGGGCAAATCACACTCACAGATGGGATGTCCCTGGAGTGTCCACAAAGAGTAGTACCTGGTGACAAGATTCTTAGGAGTATCCTACACTGTTTCACATCAGTGGCAGTTATGGGGGTAACTTGTAAGGTGATGATAGGAATGACTTTGGAAGACAACTTCTCAGAACATGGTGCTGTATACAGCGTAGAATATCCTCCTTTATATAAGATGTATGTAATGTAGAATATTCTCCTATACACTTGCAATGCTTAACAGGAGTTTCATCTGACCAGTTTGGTTCTACAGATGTTGAGATTACACTGTGCTGTGGTGGGAAACAACTGATGCTTCATCATGCCCAGTTTGCTGTGGAGTGCTCAGAGCCCAGACTTAGGTGTGAACTCACTCTGAGAGGTAAAAACAAAGCCGCATTATATAATAAGATTTAATGATTATTTGAATCTCATTTTCCATCCCACTGGATCATTGATTTAACCTTTCTTGCTTTGTTCTCAGGATATTACTAAAATAAGTAACCATATTCTAAAATTAATCAGGATCATTTTTTTTTGTGTAACATAGTAAGAGTGTTTTGACTTTTTGCTTTATCTCTTCAAGAAAGGAGCATTGAAAGAACCAGTATTTTTGCTAGAAACTGCAAAACATTTGCAAAATATTCATCTCATGCAGCTATAGGGAATGAATGCGTAAACTATTATGTCTATAATCTAAGGTTCAACCATAATTTTCTCTCAAGGGAAAACAAAAGCAGACCTTTTAAAGCCACCACTAAGGAGATTTCTATTTAGAGAATACGCAATAACTCATATTGAGACAAGATTTTAATCTCAGCAAAGCTTTGGATAATCTGCTGGCACCTGTGTTTGCTGCTCTTCCACCCCACTGCGCTGGTTAGACCAGGGCCAAAGGCCGGCTCCTGCTGGCAGCAGCAGTACTGCGCACGGGTGAGATGCTCCAGAGAGAGGCAAAGGGGTTTTGGGCTCTGTGCCCACAGTCATCACCTACAGGAAAGGACACCGGCGCCTGCTTCTTTTGGAAGCTCTTACTCCCTTCCCAAGTGCCAAACCAGCAGGTGTTGCATGCTGTGATCCACATTGTGTGATGCATTGACTAAAAGGTGCGAAGCTCAGAGAACACTGTGTGAAGGAAACAGGTAGAAGGGCACTTTTGGGAGTGGGTTTTGAAACTTTTGGAAAGGTTTTTGCAGCTGTATACCCTAGACACTGGGCACATCAGCCTGAGCACTCTGGGGAGTCTTACACTAGCTCACAATCTGGGGGTAAGGGGAACAGTCAGGAACATGTCAGTGCCATGGTGGTGCTGGGGGAGCCCTGTTTCTGCTGAGGACCCAATACCTGACATGGACACCAGTGAGGAGCCCTGTTTGTAAGGGTTCAGTCTCTGCAGAAGAGAGGGGGAAAAAAAAAACAACAAAAAACACGGAAAAAAGGTTTTTCTACATTATAATTTGGGCAATGTCGGGAATGGTTAGAAAATAAGCTCCAGTAGCTGGGCACAGGAAGGGGAAGGAAAAAAAAACAAACAACAACTTGTACCTGATGCATCTTAAATAGGTTTCATACCTTCTAAATTGAGCATTGTCCAAGTGAAAGGGTTAAAAATAACATCAGATTTATCTAGTCCTTGGATCTGCGATTCATGATTCACATTTTGAAGCCTACACCCTGTGAAGAACAGAGCATTATTAGGGGAAGGAAAAAGGCTTGCCAGGGACAGAAGGTAATTTCCCGTAGCAGGTGCGTACAGCAGGTGGTACACAGTGTACCTGCAACGAAAAGGTAGATTTAGGCTAAGATTTTATTTAATATGGAAAACTTATTGCATCCTGAGCCACTATTGGGGACGTGCCAAAAATTGTGTCTGCAGCATGATTTATTACGTGGAAATACCACCGAAGTAATCAGTGGAGTTACTAATTAATACAAATCTGCATTTTTGCATAAGCAATTAGTGCAAAGAGAGTGCAATGAAAGAGGAAGTTTGACTCATTTAATCTCAGCGACTATTCAAGCGGAAAGACCCACCAGGGCCAGGCACTAGGATCCACGTTTGGATTTTTTTTTTCCCCTTTTGATTAGTTGAAGGAACTAAAAGGTCAAATTATCAATATTTAATTCAAATGGAAATGCATTTGTTCAAGAGGAAAGAAAACACTTTATTTAAACAAGGTGGGACTCTGGGAGTAAATGCCTGGATCAAAAATAATTAGATTTTGCAGTTATAACGGCATCTAAATCCCGTCTGATAAGAATCCTTTTTCCTAATGACGGCAGAGCTCTGTCACCGGAGCGGCTGCCGATGTTATTTAAGCCGCGGCTCGGCCTGCCGCTGCGGTTTAGACACTCGCTTTAATGGTACGTACTCCTCTGATTTGTTTTTGTTTTTTAATCAATTTGAACGATACTTTCAATCTATTGTGATTCCGTAATTCTGTGTACCCGACTAAAAGAGTCATTTAAAAAGCTGATAATTAACATCGCGGTGGCAATGTCTTTTCCATTAACTAAATAGAAGTTTACATTTATAGAATTAAAACAGCAACAGCATTTACCTAGCGGCGAGAGCCTCAGCGCAATATGCAGCGTCCGGAAGGGGAGAATGAGCCGCAGCGGCCCCGCACCCGACCGAACCGCGCTGCCCCGCACCGCTCTCCCAGCCCCGGGGCCACGGCCGCGTTCGGGGCCGCGTTCCGCTCTGCGGGGCTCGGGGGAGCTTCGGCGGCGCGGCGATGACACTTGGAGGGGTTTTAAACACCTTCGGTTGCATGGGGAGACCGCGGCGGAGGCGAGCAGCACGTCGGAGAGCGCCCGGCTGTAAATCACGCGCTAAGTGAGGAGCGTGGCTCCCGCTCGCCGTAGCTCGGAGCTATTTAGGGAGGAGGCATCCTCCTCCCGCACTCTCGCAGGTGCAATATGAATCAATTATCTTAATTAAGATAATGCCGCAAACCCCGGAGATTTCCCTGGGAGCGAGTTGGAGCTCCGGACACTGCGTTTCGCAGAACGGCTCCGGTCTCCCCCGCCCCGGTGGGCGCAACTCTCCCGAAGCCCTCCAGAGTCGGGCCGGGGGCGGCAGCTGAGCCCTGGCCGAGGAGGATTGGGGGGGGCGGCAGGGGCTTTGTCGGGCCGCGTGCGGCTCGCGTGCAGCGCTGCGGGGGGAGAGAGAGGACGGGAGAAACAGGAGTAGTGAGAGAGGGAACGGGGAATGGGGGAAGGAAAGAGTTCTGAAAAAAAGAAAAAACGAAAAGCAACAACAAAAGGAAAAAAAAATAAACAAATGAGCGAAAAGCGAAAAAAAGGGGAAAAGGAAGGAAAAAAAAACGTAGAAAAAAGAGGAAGAAAGAGGAAGAAAGGAAAAGAAAAAAAGGAAAAAGAGAAAATGAGGGAAAAAGCCCCCCCCCCCCCCAAAAAAAAAAAATTAAAAAAAAATAGAGAAAAAGGAAAGAGAAGAAATGAAAAATGAAAAGGCGGGGAAGAGGAAAAAAAAATAAAAGAAGAAATAGAGGAAGAAGAACGAAAAAGGGAACAGAGGAAAACGAAAAAAAAGTAGGAAAAGTGTGAGAGAAAAAAGGGGGAAAAGGAAAAAGTAAGAAAAATAAGAAAGGGAGAAGGGGTGGGGGAAGTGGAAGAGAAATGAGTGAAAAATAAAAAGAAAAAAAAAAGAGGAAAAACAAAGAAGGAGGAAAAAGGGGAAAAGGAAAAGAAGAGAAAAGGAGACTCGGGGGGGAAACAAGCAGCAGCCAAACAAGGCAGATGGAGGAGGAGGAGTCTGTGGGTCGGGGGAAAGAGTCGCTCGGAGCGATGACACCAGGGGGCTGCGGGAAAGGATGGGGCGATGGGACCGGGTCTGGGAGAGCTGTGGGAGCAGCAGAGCGCGGCCGGGAACGAGCGCACGGCCCGGCCCCGACGTGCGGCACGGAGCTGCCGCTCCTCGTCCCCGCGCCGCGCTCCGGGCCTCCCGTCCCGCCTCGTGCGTCTGTCCGCGTCCGTCACACGAACACCCCGAGCTGTCACCGCTCCCGGCGCCCAGCTTAGCCCCCTCCCGCTGCCGCCATACTCCCGACGGGTCCCCCCGGGTGTCGCTGCCCACGGCCCCGCGCCGCCCCTCCCGCGCCGTCCGAGTTCCGCGCCCGCCGTCGGCCCGGAACAATGGGCGCGGGACGCGCGTGTCGCTGGCAGATGGCAGCGCCCGGCGGGCCACCACCGGGGGCGGGGCGGCGCGGCGGGCGGCCGGGAGCGGGGCCGCNGCTGAGAACGGAGGTAACGGGACCGGAACGGGGGGGGGGCACCTGGACGGGGATACGCGCCGCGCGGGAGCGGTCGGGCAGGGGCGCGGAGCCAGCACCTGTACGCGCGGGCTGTGCACGGCGTCGGTGTGCGGGCGGCGGGAGGAGCGGCGTCTCCGAGAAAGTCCCCGTTCCCCGGCGCTGTCCTTCCGCGCTCCGCTCCCATCCCGCGACGCCCCGCCGCCCGCCCGGCTCCGAACGGTGCCACTGACTGCCGCTCTCCCTGTCCCGCAGGCGCTCGCCATGACCAAGTCGTACAGCGAGAGCGGGACGGCGGGCGAGCCGCAGGCGCAGGTCACCCCCGGCTGGGCGGCGGGGTGCCTGAGCCCGCCCGCCGACGGGCCCGAGACCGAAAAGAAGGAGGAGGACCTGGAGGCTCTGCACGGCGAGGCTGAAGAGGACGTGCTGCGGAACGGCGAGGAGGAGGACGAGGAGGACGAGCTGGACGAGGAGGAGGAAGAAGAGGAAGAGGAGGAGGACGACGAGCAGAAGCCCAAGCGGCGCGGCCCCAAGAAGAAGAAGATGACCAAGGCGCGCCTGGAGCGCTTCAAGCTGCGTCGCATGAAGGCCAACGCGCGGGAGCGCAACCGCATGCACGGGCTGAACGCGGCCTTGGACAACCTGCGCAAGGTCGTGCCCTGCTACTCCAAGACCCAAAAGCTCTCCAAGATCGAGACGCTGCGCCTGGCCAAGAACTACATCTGGGCGCTGTCTGAGATCCTGCGCTCCGGCAAGAGCCCCGACCTGGTCTCCTTCGTGCAGACGCTGTGCAAGGGCCTCTCGCAGCCCACCACCAACCTGGTGGCCGGCTGCCTGCAGCTCAACCCGCGGACGTTCCTGCCCGAGCAGAGCGCGGACGCCGTCCCGCACCTGCCGCCCGCGGGAGCGCCCTTCGCGCCGCCGCCCTTCCCCTACGCGTCGCCGGGGCTGCCCAGTCCGCCGTACGGCACCATGGACAGCTCCCACCTCTTCCACCTCAAGCCGCCGCACGCCTACGGCGCCGCGCTCGAGCCGTTCTTCGAGGGCGGCCTGCCCGAGGGCGCCGGCCCCGCCTTCGACGGCCCGCTCAGCCCGCCCCTCAGCATCAACGGCAACTTCTCTTTCAAGCACGAGCCCGCCGCCGACTTCGACAAGAGCTACGCCTTTACCATGCACTACCCCGCCGGACCGCTGCCCGCCGCGCCCGCGCACGCCGCCGTCTTCTCGGGCGCCGCCGCCCGCTGCGAGCTGCCCACCGACGGCCTGGCGCCCTACGAGGGGCACCCGCACCACGAGCGCGTCCTGAGCGCGCAGCTCAGCGCCATCTTCCACGAGTGAGCGCCGCCGCCGAGCGGGGCCACCAGCAATAATTCGGATCTATGCAATTTTTAACCTCGCGATGGGCCAATTACAAAATATATATGAGATCTCTATTTTTCAACCAACGTTTTACTACTTGTTACCTTTCCTGCGCCGAATTATTTTGTTGTGGTTTTTGTACAGAATTTTTAATGACTTTTTATAACGTGGATTTCCTATTTTAAACCATGCAGCTTCATCAATTTTTATACATATCGGAAAGGTAGAATTATATCTAATTTATACGAAATAATTTAACTAATTTAAACCAGCAGAAAAGTGCTTAGTGAAGTTCTGTTGCCTTAGCACTGCTTTCCTTTCAAATCGTTAAAGAAAACAAAATCAAAAAAACAAAGCGCAATCCGGGCAGTTTTTTTTCCCCATGAAAGTCTTTTTTGTTCTTTTTTTTCCTTCTTTTTTCCTTTCCCCCTTACGATCAGAACCAGACCCCCAGCTCTTGAGAAGATAGAAGAACGAGAGACTTATTTTCTATTAAAACATATCAATTCAACATATGACTTGCACAAACTTGTATATAAATACTATAAGCAAATGCCAACACCCTTTTGAAATCAAAAGCTGCTTGACTATCACATACAATTTGCACTGTTTCTTTTTAGTCTTTGAGCCCCTTGACATCCCGTGGTTTTTTTTATTTTTTTGTTTGTTTGTTTGTTTGTTTTTTCCCTTCTGCAGATAACTTGAAGCTCTCGGTGTTTCCGGACGCTGTAACTGCATGATTTTAGACATATTCACACGATCCGTGGTTGTCATTTGCTCGTCTCATCACTCGGAACCTAAAGCTGAACAGGTCGTTGGAGTCGGGCTATATTCCTATTGTAGTCGATTAGTACGGTAGCTTGAAACAAATTCAAACCATTTAATCCGTAATTAGAACAATAGCTATTGCATGTACAATGCAGTCCAGAATAAGTGCTGTTTGAAATGTAACGCTGGTTCAACTGGAATCAAATCTGTACTGTAATTTTGTTTGTAATCCTGTATATTATGGTGTAATGCACACTGGGATTTTAGGAAATGTCCATCTTTTTGCAACAGCCTAGTATTGAACATTTGGTCGAATATTGCATTTCTCCTTCAATGTGATTTTATTTTATTTTATTTTTTCTTCGTGTAAGTAATTCCTATGGGATTATTGTTTTATTCGGATAGCTCATGAAAGGTGCGACACTTATTATTTGTAGAATAAAATTGGACTTTAAAAATAACATCAACAAGAACAAACCAACCACGCAGCTTCTTGCTTGCAGCGGGGGGCCGGGCCGGGCCGGGTGCTCGCAGCGGGGCTGCCCGGCAGCGGGAGGACGGGGCCGCGGTTCGACGCTCTCCGCGGGGCTAGGTGCGACCTGCGGGAAGCGGCCGCAGTCAGCAACAGGTCGGCGCCCGACGGCAGCGAGGCTTCCCCGCACGCAGGCAGCCGCTGCCCTTCCTCGGAGCCTGCAGAAAACTCGCGGGTCGCTGGGGCACGGCTCGGCCGGGGCAGCG
>VXAB01006480.1:583422-598642 GCA_013399175.1 Odontophorus gujanensis
GGCAGCGGGGTGGGGAGGGGGGGTGGCAGGGGGCTGTTCCCTATCAGCCCAAAGTGGGGGATGCAGCGCTGCGGAGAGTCCGGTAACGGGAGGGCGCACCCGTACTCAGATGGAGCTGAAGGACCGACCCAACCTTGTTTGACGTTTGGTTACGTGACTTCTTCACCAGGACAAGGATTCTTCCAGTCAAGGGGCAACTCGCATGCCACCATCTTTTATTCAAAGGCAGGCACAGATGTTCCTTCTGCAGGGGAGGTTTTAATTTATGAAAATGATATTGTTTATGCATGAATGCATTCTGCATAACACACAGTACTTCCATCTGATCAGAGAAATACCGCAGAATCAGTGCCAATGTCAGGAACATATTCTGCAAATTTAGTCACTTAAATGTTTAATGAATATTTGGAAGGCATTTCCAAACCACAAGAAACCTTTTCAATTACTTCTTTTTCTTTTTTTTCCCAATTAGTAACTAAATCCAACTCCTTTAGCCAAAGTAATTTACTTAAAAGATCCACCTAGGCTTTCTTGGTTGTTTGCTACTACTATACTTAAGAGGAAATAACATTTTAATGTTATGAGCAATTTAATCAGGAAATTAATTAGGCATTTTGGTAACTGGAGGCTCCATTTTGAAAATCACTTGTGAGTTTTGTTATTTCCATTAGTTTAGGTTTTTTTTGTTTGTTTGTTTGTTTTCTCACTTATAATACACTGGAGTTGTTTTTATCTGTTTATTTTTATTTTTTTATTTTGGTTCTGCTCCTGCTGTCTCCCCAATATTTAGGGTTTTTGTTGTTAATATGAGTCTAAGTCCTGAGATGCCTGCTCATGACTCCCTTGGGAAGGTCTATCAAGGTCTCTTTCAAAGGAAAGAATTACTCATACCACACCTCTCCTGTGAACGTATTGCTAATTAACTAAGGCTGTAGTGGGATTATCTAACTTCCTCATGCGAAGGAAACGGAGGGGTTGAGTCAACCCCACATACATACTGGATAATCCAATGAAGGCCTAGAATGCTATTTTTATTGCTTTTTGAGGCCAGTGGCCATTTTCTTCTCCTTTATACCATATTTCTCTGACAGCAGAAATTGTTCTGTTGTGAGTATATGCTTGAGAAGACACCAGTTCAATCTTTGTGAGAACAGTGCATGTGTGACAACAGTCCAGCCAACATATCTGCCCTGCTTGGTTTCTGCAGCAAAAGGCTGGGACCTGGAAGTTCTGACCCACCACCATCTGTGGCATAGCTGAGGCCCCAGCCATAAGAGCCCATGTCCACAAAGTGCTCAAGAGGCAGAAATCTCAGGTTTTACCAACCAGGAATAAAAGCTGGGGCTGAATATCATCAGGCTCTGACCAGTACCTTCAGGAGGGCTTCAGGAGTGGAGAAGAACTGGAGCTTTGAGGAGTGCCTAGGGTCCTGAAATGCCAGAGGAAATCAGAATATTAATTTCTTGAGAAGTTATTGTTCCAGAATGTTAAGAAAGTAATATAAAAAAGAACAGGTAATAGGTATTAATACAAATGATTGTAGACTATGTCTTCAGAGCAAGTAAAACAAACCTTTTCTATCACCCATAACAGTCAAAATAACTGCACTTATTTCAGCATTCTAACTGATCAAAACTGGATTCATCATGACCTGAACAGTGGCTTCTGACATTAAAAATATAATACATCCCTCTCATAAAAATTCAAGGTTATCAAGAATACAGTATTCTGTACAATGAAGAACCTCATCAAATAGTTTTTGAAATTACAGAGCTAAGTGCTACTTATCTCGTTTATACACATAGTATTTAAATAATTAATCTCTAATTTCTCACTCGTTACTGTTCAGGAAGAACTCATGGAAATCAAAGCCTGCTTGGTGAAGTATCAGGAAAAATATGCAGAAATTGGTCTTTGCTTTTATTCACCAAGACAGATTGTATAGTAATTATGTCAGAAATTATAAATGCTCTGTACTCAATCCTTGGCTGAAAATCCTCTATTACATAAAGTCTTGAAATACATAGCATGTGACTACGTATTGAAGCAGTGAGATGAAGATCTACAAATAGACCGTTCTTTAAATATGTACATAAGTGTTTTTTAAATAATTCATACATGTATTTAACAAACTGTCAGAAGCTATGCAATACAAAATTAAAACTGACAATGCTCTCAAAGCATTCTCTGAAGTATTTAGGTTGCCTACAGGGTATGTAAAACACAGACTTTCAGCCCTGGCTTTCTGCTTCCTAGACTGTAGTAGTTTGGAGCAGAGTTACTGCATTTTGCGTGAAATAAAATAGAATATATTACTATCTGTGGTATGTGCCAACATTTTGTTGACAATATAATTTTATTAAAAGGATTTATATTAAAATGTCATTATCTTAAAAAGACAGCTTAGTGACCATAATGGAAAGAAAGAATGAAAAGTTCTCTGGTGAACTCATTCTTGTATTATACTTCTTTCTAGTACCACATTTTCCTCTGATTTTTTTTTCTTTTTTCTTTTTTTTTTTTACATTATTATTACTCTATTATTTTTATTAAGATTGATTTCAAATCCTAGTACTCCTGAACTTCATCTTCATACTCCATTCCTGTTTCTTCTTATTCCCCCACAATCTTTTTTTCAGTCCTTCTTGTTTTACTCTTTGCAGTCATCAGTGTTAAACCAACTTGACCACTTCTACAACATCAGGCTTTGTTTTCCTTATCTGCTCTCCTTTATCTTCATGTTTATCTTTTTCCACCTTTTCCTTTTGGATGTTTTCCTCTTCCTTTTCAGGCATACAGACGGATACGTAATAGTAGCAATACTCTCTTCTACAGACTTTTTTTTTTCTGCAAAATAATTTTTGACCTTATTTATAAAAAGCTCAGTGTTCTGCTTAATATTTCTTCTTTCAAATCAAAGAAAAACAACAGAGATTAATTAACATTGATAGTTCAAGTCGATTATTTTCTATAGGAGCAATGCAAAAAGAAAAAACACTTATGAGAGCTAATATTTGTGAATGAAAACCTGAACTATAACTGACCACACACCCAGTCTTTATTGCATAAACACAGTAGCCAGAAAAACATAAACAAAGGAGATGCTGCCAACTTCAAAATTCATATTTGTCCAGAAGCAAATCTAGAGATTTATTCACCTCACTGGTGAAACAGGCAGCTACCAGGAATATCTAAGCCAATCCTCCAGAGTGAGCAAATGGTGTCTTCCTCACAGCATCACCTTCTCTTGTCTTATCCATTCCCCAATACCAGCATCATATTACCCATTAATCAAAACCTGGTCTCCTGATTTCTCACCTACATTTTTCTACTCCTTGCCTTGAGTCAGAGGATTTATTTTCCAGGAGTTTTCTTTACTTTGTTGCTCTCCTCCAGTAATTGTTAGCTGTACTTTTCTCTCTTGTTGCTTCTTGCAGGGAGCTGTCCGGCCTCTTCTCTTTCTTCACTACGATTTTCTGGATGAGATTTTTGAGACTCCCTCTATTTCTTAGAACCTGAACAGTGAGAGATGGCTTCCTCTGTCTGGTGAGGAATGCTATCAGCTGAGGAGAAGCTTGTTCCCTGCTGCTTCTTGTCAGGGCCAAGGATATTCCCTTCAGCCTCTTGTCTGCAAGGCCAGCATACAGACATGCACTGTCTCCTCTGGTCTTCAGAGATCCAGCTCTGAGAAACCCCAAGGGGGATCTCCCCAGCCTGACAAACAGTCCAGCTTCACTTTGGGCCTGCCCAGTCACCACAAACTCCCCGGTGCCTGCCAGACTGGTGATGACCACGGCTGCTGTCATCAGCCCTGACCTGCTAAACTCCACTTCCAGTGTAACACTGGGCCTACTTCTTTGCACGGGGTTGTCTGGCTACCTGGAGCCTTGGCTGAGACTGGCTGCATGTGGCTTTGCCTTGAGGGACATGAGACCTACCTGTCTGGCAGTCACCGTCAGTTCCCTTGTGGGCAGCCTGCCTTCCCTGCACTCTTGATGCTCTCCCTTTATGTTTCTGGCTCTACAACACTAAGGGCACTGAGGAGCCTTAACAGCCCTGATCAGCCGCACCTGCAGCCTGCCCAAGGGCTCAGAGCTCTATTTAAGCTCAGTCTAGGTATGTTCTTTCCCTTCTACAGAGAAGTTGTAAGATGCTGGCTCCTAACAGCCACAGTCCTAGCAGAAGACCCAGACCAGTGGCCTGGCCTTAGCCTTGTTTCTTTGCTGCAGGTTTCTTCCTGGATGATACTGACACCAGCCCTGAACTGCTTCACCAGGTATTGTGTATGGGCTGGGAGGGACCTACTGTGCTCACCTACCGTCCTCTCGGGGAGAACTGGCCCCTGATGGCACCATGTTTTCCCTTTATGCAGGCCCCTCGTCCTTTTGACCTCTGCTGCTCTTATGAGCATCTTTGTCGCAAAAAATGAACAGTAATAAGACACTTAATGAGGCAGCTCAATAAGCTCTAAAGTAAATAGAGTAAACTTGGTTTCAAACTAGAATACTGAATGAAAACCTCTTGTAGATTCAGTTCTATGATACGTTATACCTGATATACAGTAAAAATATGCATTCTACCTGTAATTATCACTGGAAAAAAAAAGACAACAGGTATGTCTTATACAGCACTGCTGAAGAATAAGGTGTTGTGCATTGCATGGTTTCTCACCATGAATCTGAAGGATGAGTATTAAATGCAAAGATAATTACTCTGTGTAGAAAACATTAAGCACTTACATTCCAAAAATGTTAAAATACTTATAAAAAGTGGTAAAGCTTAATTTGAAATATTCTCATGTCAAATGTCCTTCAGTTTATTCCTTATTAAGAGCTGAACAGGTCTTCTCACCTATATGTGTTCATATATCCACTGAATTTGAATAAAAATCTTTTTTTCTCATAAGCGCTATAAAAAAAAAACTGCTTTGAGCAACTCACAGTGCTTTCTGGATCATCTGTATTTTTTGAGTAACACTACTTCTAGATGCCCCCTTTGATGGGATAATATACACAGCCCTTCTTACATGAAATGGCAAGGAGGCTCGAAATTTGAAAGTACTTATTTCAGTCTTCAAAATGGTTAAAATAATTTGACTGGACTATGATCCTACTATGTTTTACCCCAGTTCAATGTAACAATCTGAAAATTGTGGTATATTAAAAAAAACAAAACAAAACAAAAAAAAACAAACAAAAACAAGTAGACCTGCATCAAATAGTATTTTTATTTTCCTAGGGAAAAGTCTGCCTCAGACTTAAGGGGCTGTGGTGACTGAGGATTTTGGTAAGATACCAAGAAAGCACAGACTTGTATACAGTGAGAAAACACATAGACAAAGCATGCAATTCCCTTAATTTTACTGTTCTGTTTTAATCTACTCGTAACTTGTATCTTACCAATCACTGATGTAATACTCTTTTATTGCTTTTACTTGGAGTACTGGAACTCCCAAAGTTATTAATTGAAGAATGTTGCAAGTCTGGAAATAGTAGCAGACTTTCACTGATGGTACTGAAAATATTTTATGCTCCTACAGAAGTTGTTAGCACATCATTTTCTTCACGTATTTCCACTAAACTATTTCACATTAGATAGAATATAGATGGGATACTTTAGTAAATACAAATGACAGTAGGCGGTTGTAAAGCATATATTGCCTCAAAATTGATTCACATGTATTCCATTTTGCTGCTGTACTGGAAAGGTAAATGGGCAAGTTTGGTCGTTTGGTTTTAGTTTGTAACTTTTCCTGCCTTGTCACTGTTATCTTTAGGTGAGAAGACATATTTTGTACAGAACTTCCATTCTTTGTGGACATTTCAAATCATTTGCATCTTTTTTGATTACTCTGCAGTCAAGGTATTTACCTCCCAGCAGAGGAGATCTAAGGGACAAAAATACTTACACTCGGAATAAGACGATTGATGCTAACAGCTTTAAGCAACCTCGAGCTTCATGTGATCGTGGCTCAGAAAGGCAGATTTGCCAGGGCTGCTTCTCAATTAAAGTTAAATCAGCGGCTCACTTCAAATTCGCTAGCGCTTACAGGTTGTGCACTTGGTATTCTGTGCATGCTTGAAACTCAACATAATAGAGAGAAATATTATTCAAATGTCTTTCAATATTCTTCTTGGCTATGTAATCAGTACTTGATACAGGTGTTCATGGAGCTACTAAGGAAGGCAGCTTTATAGCCACAAACTCATGTGTTACCTCATGGACTTTCAGCCAGTTTGATTGCGGACAAGTTGGCTTATCTCTGACAACGTCTCCCTCTTTAGAGGCACAAGCATACAGTGTCTTGGAGATTCTGACACACAGCTGGAGGAGCTGCAGCTCATGTCAGTCAAAAAGGGCAGTGGTTTTATTTTTCTGCTTTATTTCTTTGCGCAGCCAAGGGTCACATCTCTAGTACTGTGCCTTGGTAACAAGACTACTGAACTGCTTGTTTAATGCTGTCCATGTGTTAATAGGACACCGTGACGTTATGCAACTCAGAATTAAACAAGCCCTCGCTGTTTCCCTTCGCGTTAAGTCCTTGTAGGCTCAGCAGCCCCCGCCAGGTTGTGAGTGCTCCCGGAGGGTCTCTCCTCGAGCCGAGCTGTCCCGCGCCCAGCAGCGGCACGAGCAAGCACCCAGCGCGAGCTGCCGAGTGCTTCCCTCCTCCCGCCCTCTCTCGCTCCCTCCCTCGGTGGCCGCGGCCCCGCCCGCGAGGCGGAGCGGGCGCTGCCCTGGCAGCCGCCGGGACGCGGCTGGACCGCTGCGGGGCGGTGGTGCCGCCATGCTGGGCGCCGCGGGCCCCTTCCTCCTCCCGCACAGCCGGGCGCGGCCCGAGCGGGTGGCCCCGCTGGCGGCCGTACCCTCGGTGGGAGAGGAGGAGCCGCTCCTCAGGGGCATCTTCGAGATCGGCAAGAGGAGCTGCGACGTAGTGCTGAGCGCCCGACGGCTGCGCTGGAGCCCCATCGTGCCCGAGAGCCCCGCAGGTGGGACGGGCCGGGCTGCGGGCAGGGAGGTGGGGTCCCGGTACCAGGCTGCTGTGTGCGGCTGCTCGCGGCTCTACGAGGGGCCTGTGTGCGGAGCTGCTCCTGGAAAGGGGCCGCACTTCTTGCAGAAAGTGCAAACTCCGAAGTGCATCGTACGGCAATGGGAACTGCTCGGGGCTCTGTTGGATGGTGGGGCCAGCCCTGCTCTTCCATGCAGCAGCATGCTGCGAGGTGTGCTGCTTGTGGAGTTATGTGCAAAAAGTCAAGTAGAAAAGGTGTGCTCCTCTAATTTGTCCAAGTAGTCCTGTTTATTTATTTATTTTTCTTCCTGAAAACTCTGAGAGCTCAAGCTTTCTTTCAGAACTGCACATGCACTTGTCCAAGTGCCTGTGGACTGAGGTGACCTCGTGGTGATAAGGGAAGGACATGTCAGAGCTGTGCTCCAGGGCTGTGGTACTCTGGCCATACAGCTGTGTTCCATTACAGCACAGGTGGCTTGTCCAGGGCCACACACTGTGTTCATTGTAGTATTGCTTTGGAAAGAACTTGCTGCAGAAGAACGTGTGCTCAGCCCAAAGCTGAAATTATGCTCCACTCAGTACGCTAGAGCTGCTCCAGCAAAACTGCTGTGCTGTGTGCAACTGCTGGCTCATGGTAGCGTTGTTGCATTGTAAGACTTCAATACCTGCTGTTCAGCAGAACTCTCAGTTCTGGTGACACCTGTGTAAGTGTTAGCATGCCCCTGCTTTACACAGCTGAGGCAAGAGCCTCGGTAATGCTATTACTCAGTGCTGAGGCCACTCCTCTTCCCTGGCAGGGGTTATCTGCAGGTCTCTATGTACGTGGTCTGAAGTGTCAGTTATGAATTATTTAGTTCCATGTACAAGGTCTTAAAGTGTGCTGTGTTTGAAGTCTAGCCTGTTGCAGATGGCAGAACTTCAGGAATCCTATGGAAGGCAACACTGAGAAGTTGACGTCAGTTACACCAAGATTTGGTCTCTTATTGCGCATGTATTCAATTGATGCTGATACTTAACTTTCTCTAAAATTTCAATTTTGCACTATGTTATACTGGGTTGCTGAATATTGTTGTTTTGGAGAAGTACTCATTACCCTACTTATTTATTAGCCTCAGTGGAAAAGGCAGTGTTGTCTTTTTTGACGTCTGTGGGAATCTATGAGCTCTTACTGTAGGATTTCCAAATTCTTAAATGTCAACTATTGATGTTTACAATATGTATATCTATATACTGATGATAAAAGGATTTTCAGCTCTTCTATCACTAGGGATGCTCAGCGCTGTGCCATCCAAGACCATACCAGCACTGTCTTGGGCTTTCTTTGGGAATGAAAACATCTTAAAAAGAAAACTATCAGGTTGTTCCTGAGTCCCTTCTGGTCATGCTGTGATGGGAACTCAGTGGCCTACCTGGAGAGCAGTCAGCAGAATCCCTGTGATGCATTCTTTTGTGCTGGCTCTGTACTTGCCTGCTGGGGTCTGTAACTGAGCTCAGTGGGAGCTGAGGGTTTTTGTGCTGGGCCTGCTGTCCTTGCAGGGATGGATCCAGGGGAAGGCTGTTCTGGTTTTCCTTCCAGCTTGGGCACTGGAGGTCAGGATGGCTTTACTTTTGCAACTGCAGGGGTCAAGTGAGGATTTGTAATTTGGACGTTTGCTCTTTCTGACTCTCTTGTACTCCAGTAGGAAGTACTAGTGGTGAGATGTACACTGGGGCTGCAGGACCATGATGGTCTTGTTCAGTGTAACAGCAGTGTAATGCTTGAGGTGAGCTGTTAGCAGGCATGGGAGATGGTTGAAGGCTTGAACAGCTTGCTCTGAATAGTTTGTTTCCCTGATTTTGTTTAAGTGTACTTTCTCCAAACCCACAAATCTGTGGCTCCCATTGTCTAGTAGCTCACTCAGCCTTGGCTCTGTCAGTTCAAAGCTGCAGCTTCAGATCCCTAGTATGAGGCCTCTGCTTTGCCTTGGGCTCAGTCACCTGCATCTTAATGTAAATACAGTTCTGCACCATTGCACTGTTTCTGTGGAGCTCTTGGTCAGTGTGTGGTGTGGTTACCAAGCTCAGTTTCTCATTTACTTTGTCTTCTGCAGCATCTGTCTCCAGAGGGGTTTTGTTACCTCTTCTTGCCGAGTGATGAGTTCCCTGTGCCCTCTGCACTAACAGAGCTTTGGGCAAGAGTGATGCAGCTGAGCATGGGGGCTCAGGCTGGGGCCAGGCAGGTAGTGCAAAGTGGGGCTCAGCCTCCCTTTCCCCAAGGCTGCAATTTGAGCTCAGGGTGCTGGGCTCAGCCTGTGCTCCAGCAACCTTCTGCTCTGACACGGGTCAGGTTGCTCGCTTTAGAAATGCGTCGGGTGATGTGATGAAAGCACAGTTCACAGTCACTAATTACTAGTTTTTACTCTAGTTTCTTTCCATATGGCTTTCCTTTGCCATAACATTCACTGAAATTAAGTGTCTTTCCACTCTGCGTTAATAATCCAGCCCCAGATTCTATGAAATTTTTCTGTGTGCCTCTTCAAAGCCACAGAAGAGAAAACTAGCTGAAATGCAGATTTGAATGTTACATGTGATTTTTAGGAGTTCTCAGAAAATAATAAAATTAACTGAATGATGGAAAAAAAATATTTTCCTTTAAGAAGAGATGCTCAGGATGCAGTATTTTTCTCTGTTGCTTAAGTTTAATGAAATACAGGGGTTTAGCATTAGTGGATGTGAGGATTATTTTTATTTTAGAACAGTTTCTGTTCATATAATGTCAGTTTATCCTTTTTTATTCTGTTCTTCCAATAAAATGGGAGGCTGGGTTGTTTTATTTGCTTCTACTGAGAACTTTAATCCTGATATTTCCTTACAGCCTTCAGCATCTTTTTAAAGATTGCCACGGAATTTCCAAATTGAAAACTGCAGTTTTTTAGGAGATTTCTATCAGATAAGAAATAGAACAAGATCAGCACAGACTCAGTACTTGATAATATGGGAAGCCCAGAGAGTTTTGATAGTTGTGAAAACCTTTTCATAAGTGTAGTTTGCTGTGCGTTCAGTGCACTTGGCTGAAGGTTGTATGAATTCATTCTCTCGGACTGACAGTTAGTAGGCTGGGCTGAGTATTTGGGTACCAAACCTGTCAGATAATATAAGTAGTAGAACAAAATATTCTAAATTAATTGGCTGGCAAGAAAGTGCTCTGGAGCAATACTGAGGTTAATATATTATTGACAATATGCTTCAATAGTGAAGTAAAAAAAGGTCAGTGTGTAGTCTAAGTATACATAGTATCATCTTGTTGATATTCATTACAATCTGAAATTATAAATATTCTAAGTGCAGCAATAAGGAAAAAATCACTGATGTATTGGAACAGTGGAAGAGTTAGCAATAAAGGACTTAAAATTAATTCTGAGTGGAGAGTGGCCTGCTGCCAAGGCTATTTAGGAACAGATGTGGGTGAAATGGATACCAATAGTCTGTTTGGGATCCCTGAAGTAAGACATCTGTCAGTCTGTTGGTCAGTCAGGAATAATGGAAGTGGGAACTGGCTGTTGCAAATGTGAAGCACTGAAGTTGTAGGTTGGTCATGTTAGGAGTTTTTGATTTTATGTCTGATGTGAAGAGAACATAATTTCTCCAAAATGGTTTATGTATTGTTCAAATAGAAAAAGTATTTCTGAGGAAAAGATTTAAAAATAATATAAGTGAGAGCATAATGTACATGCACTATATGAATATCTGGCTCTGAGATGTGAATTGAAGGGGAAACAATGCAGTCTTAAATGATTCCATGGTGTCTAAACGTGTAAGATGCTCTTACATTTTTTTCATAGAGATCCATAAAATAAATGTCTCTTGGATGAATGCTGCATCAAACTGTGAAGGAATTTGTTAAATTACAATTTTTTTTTTTGAAAAAAAAAAAAAAAGTATATTAATTAGAAGTCTTTTAGAAGTTAATTACTTCAGGTGACTCATAGACATAAGGTCTTGATTTTCTGTGTCTTTTTCCTTTTTCTGGCTGGTCAGTGTGGGAGAACTTATAGTTAGCTGCATGCAGAACTACTTCAGTTGTGTTTTCTGGTGTTTTTCTTGTACTCCATGTGTTTATGCACCTCTCTGCCTCTGTTGAAAGGGGTCAAAGTGCATACAGATCCAATAATGGCTTATTTGTGTATTTTATTTCTCTACATCCAGAAAGAGAGAAAGAGTAGTAAAACCTTTGTCCCACAGAATAACTTTCTATACTAAGTCTTGCATATTGTGTTAATGTGAGTGAGCTTATATGCATGTTAAAACACATGTCAGTGATGCGCACTTCAGTGTGATTTGAGGCTGAAATAATAGAATCCTGCTGTTATTTATCTATTACACAAATAACTCTTCTTCATGGTGTTTGAATTTTAATGTAAAAATATTTGATGGTGATACTGTGTGCTTTGTTATCCTAAAGCTCTGGTAGCCCATAAAATAGCAAGTTTTAGACTTTGCTAAAGGTGGTGAGGTTTATGTTTTCATTCTCCTGTTGTGCTAAGCAATAATGCAGCCTTGCCATGCACTTTTTGTAGCTTCTTTCCCCATTAGCCCTGCCTGCCTGGCTAGTGAGGGGCAATTGCTGCAGTCCGTGATGCAAAGAATTTACATGTATGTGTCTCTTTTTTTAAAAAAAAGTTTGGGTATTCACCAGTCTTTGATAGCTCTCTTGCACTAGCATGGACAAGCACCCCTTCTTCATTGATAGTTAAAGTTCTTTTTAAACCATTTGGAAGAGTATGCCACCAAATTTATTTTCTCAGCATCAGTCTCATACCTCAGTTTCAGAACTGTTCTGCTCTTCAGCTTTCAAGAAACACTGACTGCTTTATCTGCCTTGTTCGTATTCTAGATGCTGCTGTAATCTTTTCTTGGTTGTCATTTCACCATACTGTCCCTCAGTTTGTATCCCTCTCCTATGCTCCTTTACATCATTTTGATTGTGTCAGGTGTTGAAGGCTTATCTCGATTTTCACGCTCCCTTGTTAGCAGTTGCCTCTGATCAAGGCATTCAGTTTTGCAGTGCTCTGTAAATGTCCAAGAAGCTACAGAACCTTGGTAAAGGTGCCTTAAACTTCAAACTTTTTCTTTCTATTTTTCATTCTCTCTCTCTCTATCTCTCTCTCTTTTTTCAATAATGTCTACAGGAAATAAATACAAATTTGATGAATAATCAGCTTATCTACTTGGGCCCCAAGGCTGCTGCCTGCCCACTTTGCCTGCAGCTGTTTCTCTCCTTGGGTGGGGCTGGGTAGCACCCGTGTCGGGCAGCAGTGGGGATCCTGCTGCCTGGTGGGTTCTTCTGCCACAGTAAATTCATGGCACCTGGCCTCCGGGGTTGAGACTGCTTGTGGTGACAGATGGGCTAGAACTTGGAATATGATGCTCTGTTGCATTCTCTTATTTTGTATTTTGACAGAAAGATGAAGACATTTCTGTCTTTATTTTACAGTGACAAAACAGAAATAAGATGAAGTCTGTTGTCTGCTCTTGTTGGAGTCAAAATAAACAAAACTTAGGAAAACATTTTCCTAAAAAATTTCCATTTGCTGTGGATTTTTTAAAAAACTATATATGTATTTAATTGCATTTTTGCTACATATACATTTTTGTTATATATATCTAACAGGAACAGCAGGTAACCAGTAGTGATTGTTGATTTTATACAGAAAAAAAAAACCAAAAAAACACAAAAAGGGATTGGTGCTTGATACAATGTATCTCTTTTGCTTCCTTGTTTCACTTAGATGTATCCAACTGTATTATGCACTGTTTTCAGAGGTAAGTTTCTATTTCAATACTGGTAGTACTCAAAAAATATTTGTATCCGTCTCAGGCAATGAATGAAACAGCCTAAATGACTGAAGATCTGAGAACATAAACCTAAAGAAGTGGCTGTCTGCGTACCTTAATACTAGTGGATCATGGAGATAATATTTGCCTTTCAAGGAAATCAGTGGTCTTAGCACTTATGACTTCTGTTGTAACAGTAGGTGCAGACAAAAAGCCATAATGTGTTGAATATCTGATACATGTAGTACCATATTGCCATAAGGAACTGCTATTATGTTAGACAGCAACTGATTTCACGATAGTGTTGGATTTCTCTCACATATGCTTATGTTTTTGTACAGATGATCCTTTAGGAACATCTGCTAGTTTTGTGGTGGTATCTGCTGTTTCCTTTCAAAATTTGACCTTTTCGTCATTTATTGCTGGGCCTCCTATAGGATTGCATTATACTAAGATCTTTTTTTCTGAATTGATTTCTGTATTGCAGTCATTAACTGTCAGGTTTTTGAGTTAATTGGATTTCAGTATAGTCTGATATATTACAGAGCTGCTGTAAAGTTGATAAATTGACCCTTTAAAATGTCATTTCATTGTTATTGTTGTTGTTATTATTACTATTTAAATTTACTGTCAGCTTGAAATAAATGAATGGAACTTCCCCTTTCCCTCTGTTTGCTTGGTCTGTTTAGGATGGTGTGTCTCAAACTATTTCTCTAGGGAAGAAGTTTTAGAATTCCCCTTTTGTGGTTTAGGAATCCTTTCCCTGTTGGGTGAAGCACAGCTTATCCTTTGGACAGCAGTTACAGTTCAGGATCACATATGCAAGTGAAGCTGACTGAGTGATGTTGCAAGCTATAGTGTGCCACTGCACCCACAACCCTTTAGATGCAACCAAAAGGGGTTGTTAGGCTGTTCTTCCTCTTGGGTGAATAGCCATGCTGTGAAATGAGTTTTCATGTGTGGAAGAAGCTGTGGAGCTGAGTTTTATGTAGATTATACTGAAAAGTTGAGGGCATTGGTATTTTCAATTTGTGCTCATTGTTGGAGAACTGAAAACATTTTTGTGGGACTTCTATTATCAAACTGTTCGACTGTGGCCCTCTGCAGGGAAATAAAACAACAACAACAAAAAACAGCATGCTGAGCTTGTGTTATTTGAAAAAATGGTAGATTACTTTGCATCCAACCAGTGATGTGTATTTGTATAGAGATAGCATTTGCTTTCACATAATACTGTTCGTGGTTTTAAACATATGAGACAGTATTTTGAAAGAACATTCTTTCTTTTTACTTTGTGTATTGACATGTAGTGTTATTTTCTGCCTTTTTATTTACCAGTGTATTAATTCTGAATGTGATTATGAAGCTAAAATAATTTACTTCATATTTTTAATGGCAAAGCTTCTAGAGAAAAAAAGTTAAATATATTTAAAATGCATTTGTATCTTTCTTGCTTGAAACTAAAAACCTATTGTATTCGCTTACTCTCTAAATATGCAGATTTAAAATGCATCACTCCTACTGATAAGAATGTGTAGCTTCTTAAAATGACTGTTTTCCAATTATGTGTCCTTGTGGAGTGATCAACAAAACCCAAGTGTAGTGAAGAAACAAGAAATTCTCCGCAAACCTGGAAGTGTTGTGGAGCTATAATTGCCAATAGTCCAGTTCTTCTTTAGAGAAGAATCAATAAGCTGTGTTCCACATAACATCCACTTTCCCTATTATTTAGTTTTCGGAAGTAGCTCAAGTATGGTGTAGGACAGTGTTGGCTAGATTTACCTTCTGGGATTGAGTGTGGTGCTTGGACAGGACCACATTTGTCAGAAGTACAGAACTGAATTTCTGTCTTTATTGTGTTTGTAAGTGGTAGCGGTTCAGAATGTTTATTTGGAGATTGAGAGTAGGTGTCTGATTTGATTCCCTCCCCAAGTTTTCCTGGTGTGCTTCTTTTAAAGACTGAAGAATATCCTTTGTTTACTTTTCCATGGTTAGGTGTTTGTATTTTTTTTCGTTTTTTTTTTTTTTTTTTTGTGTTTGTCATCCTACCTGAATGTTGATAAATATTTCAGTGTAGGGTGCATTGAGAGTGCCAAACATTGAATGCTGTATTGTGAGTGTTAGAGATTAAGCCTTTCAGTTGCAAAACCAAGAAAATACATCAAGCCATGCTTAATCTGGAAATTTTGCAAGCCAGAGTTTGTAGAATATTGTAAATTGTTTCTTTCTTTTTTTTTTTTCTTTTGATAGAATTGGCGCTTAAAGAATGTAATGGATCATATGATCCCAAGATAATATTCAAGTATTAAAGACTGCTTTCCAGGCCCATCATTTGCTTTTCTTATGTTAGAAGGGTCTGCTGGTGTTACCAGTAACAGAGAAATACGGCTAAAATAAAAG
>VXAB01006480.1:598668-676769 GCA_013399175.1 Odontophorus gujanensis
GAAATACGGCTAAAATAAAAGGGGGGGAGGGTGGGAGGATTAGAGAGAGAGGAAAAAGTGTTTAAAAAATGTTAGGTCAGGATTTTCCTATGATAACCTATGCTGTGTGATAGTCCTTCTATAAGGGGATCTGCTGGAAGAATATTCTGCTTTTTATGTGTGAGATCTTGTGCAGCTTCTTCAGCCCAAACTCTCATTTCCTTGTAGGGGTCAAGTTGTACTAAATCTCTGACTAAAGGGGCACATTAACTCAGTTTACCACGTGATTCTCTCATCTAGCATGTGATTGTTTCTTCCCTGTGTGTAACACTTCTAAGCAAGTGGTCAGTTCATGGGCGGAATTTGGTACTAAACTGATTTTCCTGGCTTCTGTCTACTTGGGCAGTGCAAGATGGGAGTTCCTGAGATGCTTTTCAGCACAAAATAGTTGCCGTAGCTGTGAGTTTGTTTGAACTGCGACCATATATCTCTTCTGTCGTACTGTTCATACACTCAAGTGTGCATAGGAAAGTATGTTTTGCAAAGCTCAGAAAATGCAGAGCAACAGATGTTATGTGCTGCACAATTATATGTATCTTGGAAACAGATCTTTACACAGTGCAGGCAGTCTTGGAAAAACAAAATTTCACATACAAACCATCATGCTAAGGGTAACAACAGTAAATACTGATGACTAAATACAATACTGTTTTGCAGATACTGAGTTTGAGTCGCTAAATGCTCATTACTATGTTAGAATCCCTGATTTGAAAGAGGTTCAAAAATTGTATTTATATTTTTCTGTTTTATTTAGTATAGCAGAAATACAATTAATGAAGTATTCTCAAAGTAACGTTATAGGAAAATGTCTTTTAAGAAAAAGACAATTTTATTTAATTTAGGTTACAATTCTTGTGAATTAATTATTAAAAATAAATAGGAGAAAAAATCCAGTGAACTGCCTGGTATTTTCTGCAGAAAGCACATTTGCTTAGTAAGCTGGTCACTGTGCCTTTTGGGATGGCCCAGCCTGTCAAGCAGTGCCAGATCTGACAGGCCAGATCTGGGTGGGACCAGGCTTCCCCAGGGCCTGCTCTGTAACATCTGTGTGGTTCAACAATGGAGAGGTGATTAGACAGAGATCAGAATTACAATAGCACTTGTGAGTCAGACACTGACAGATAGGTGGCTAAAGATGATGGTAACTCGTGTGGACTTCAAACTTTAAACAGGTTTGTTGTACTGTGCAGCAATTTCTATTGTATGTTCCAAGGCAAGCCTATATGTATTGACTTGTTACAATAATCAGGAAAAGATTTTAGATAGATGTCTAGTTTTAACTTGGTTCATTCTAGTTTTAACTTAACTTCATTAGAGGAAATAGAAGGGTTAGGAATATTGCACACAAAATGTTAGGATTGATTGTCAATTATCTGTGACGTGCTTTTTAAACAAGGCTGGGAAGATCCTCCAGCTCCTTTTTTGTTCATAGATCTTCTGCGTTGGAAGAAGAGTAACAACTATGAATGTTCTAGAAAATATTAAATAGAGGTAAAGAGTACCTGATAAACTTGTTTATTGGTTTCTCTTTCTTTTGTGTGCTTGATTTTTACTTTGTTTTACTTCAGTACAAATAAAAATGAAACAAAATACATTTTCTTTGTATTTGCATTTGGAAACAAGCAGGTGGTGTTTTTGAAGTTTTGTCCTTAGGTCTTAACGTGTTTTGTAGAAATTGCTTGTGGAATGTACACACAGAAATTTAATACTGAGCTGAAGATGATTTATACAGTTTATATCTATCTTTAAGCAAGATAGCTTAAAGCAGATACTGCTTGTTACATTTGCAAGTCTAACAGAAGAACAGTATTAGTTTGCGTGCAGAAACAGACTGATGAAACTTACAGTAGAAAGAAAGTTGATTTAAAATATATTTCTCTTGTTGTTTGGTTGGTTTTGCTTCTTCTACTTTTTTTTTTTTTTGTCTAGTAAGTGGAATGAAAGATGCTTGAAGACTTCATAATGCCTTTGGTATCAACAATGAGGTTGGGAAAGAGGGCAGAGGAGAGAAAAAATAACATGGGATAAACATGGAAAAGCAGAGACATTGAATTTGTATGTTTGGGGACTGTTAATGTAGAAATGGAAAAGCATTTAGATGTTGATTCTATCCTACAGTGCAATTTCAGAGATAATGTCAATTTTACAGATGTGACAGTGAACCAAGAGTCAATACAATTAGCTATTGGTCTCTGAATGTCATCAGCTTGGGATCAAAGATCAGCTGCTGCCACTAGGCCATTCCTAGTGTGTGTGATCATAAGTTTATTCTACGGAAAATGTCATCTATCACTTAAACAGTTGTAAAAATTATTATGTTAAGGATTATTACTCTAATCCAAAAGAGAGAGAGCTAAGATGGGGCAAGGATGGAGCAGATGGCCGTAGCTTTCTATCTTACAACATAGTAAGTAAAGTGTATCAAATAAGAAGGACTCTGTTCAAAACAAAAGGATACAGTGAGGAACAGAACTATGAAATCTATTGCTAGGGATATGATGTGCTAAAAGATTTTGTGGATTCGTATGAAGTCTGAAGGCCTCATTTGAGGGCTGTTACATACCGAGACACCAGTCATATCCCAAATGAAGACAGGTGGGCAGTGGAAAAGCGTTAGGGGAAAATAGAATAAATGCTTGCTTTATTCCTTTTCTTTTCTTAGCATCTGCTTATGGCTATGGTTTGACACAGGATACTGGGGCAGATGGACTCTTGATCTGAGTCAATATTGGTAGTGTTACATACCAGAAACCAGCTAATTTATACTTAAATGCTATTTTATGTAAAAACACACACATTACTAGTCTGTAACTCTAAGCACTGCTAAGCAAGTTTTCTTGGTAGAATTTGAACTTCAGTGTTTGCCTAACCTTTCATTTGTAAGGAGTTTATGTCTATTACGTAGACTTTGTTCTGTGCCAACCATTTCAGACTGTGAACTTTTTTCGATCTTTATTAATGACTACTTGGTCCGTTTTAGAAGAGGGAGATGAATGAACGATGATGAGAGTTTTTCTTAAATATTTTTTCCCTGGTTTGTTGTTCAATGTTTAATATTTTTAGCTGTAGATATATCGTTCCCCTCTTCGTATGCTTCTTCCTAGGCTGAACCTACCTAATGAGTTTGGAAACTGTTCTGATATATGTAACATAAGATCTCTAATATGTAACATAAGATCCTGTCAAAGGCATGGTTCCTTGAGTTTTCTTAGTCTCAGGCTGCTGAAAAAGGCTGTAGAATAGCTTTAATGGTGGAGGTAGCTAGTTGACTTATTTCTGAAGCAATGTGAAAATAACTTATGCTGCTGCTGCTGTATCCAGTTTGAAGATGCATTTGTTAGCTGCTGTATGGGTACTCTGAATATTAATCTCTCTGATTCTGCAACAGTATGCAGGTTATGTATGCTATGAGTAAAACTATCAGGGTCTACAATTGAATCTCGTAGTGATGATGTTTAGGTTTTTGACCAGATAATTTATTGCTAGCATTTAGCATTTTGGAAGAGTAAAAACTTTAGAAGTCTAAGGTGTATCTTTGTCATCTGATATGCGTCTCTAGAACAGTGAAAACTCATCTGCAATGTGTTGATCAATATCCTTTTTCTTTGATCCTCATACTTCCTGTTATTCTTCATTCTTTGTTGTCCCTGCTGTGTCCATGTGATTCTTTGTGTGATGGTTACTCATCTCCCCAAGTATCTTAAGACAACTGTGGAAATGTCTCTAAATTTACATGCTTAGCTACCAATTGCCTTCAGTGATGGCAGTAAGGAATTAATATGTAAATATGGTGTGCAGCTACACTTACACTACTGATGTTAGGAGGAGTAAATGGAAATATCAAGGAATCTGCTTAAAAACAAAGCACTAGGAGTCAGCTTGGTACTTCCCTAAGTGTGAAGTGTAAGTCTTAGGAAGTTTATTTTTGTTTGTTTCATGGGATGTTTTTGACAGTGGTGCTTTTTTTTGTTAGTCTCAATTTTTAAGCAGTTGATATGCCTGTCAGAAAATACATATATTTCTGTGTGTAACTTCGCACAGAAATGCTGTTTTTATTTACAAGTTATTTTTATATTGATAGCTGATTTTGAATTTGATGATATTTAATGCTAATAATTTATTCAAAAAGCATTTTTTGCAGTCTGCACATTATTTAAAATGCATGAACTTATTCAAATTTATGCAGTGGTTATTGCACATATTTAAAAATGATGGAGATCTTTAGATTTTTAACATCTTGTGATAATTTCAAGTGTGTTATAAATGACTTGTTAGCAATAGTCTTGCAATTCCTGAAATATGCAACATAAAATATTGAAAGAATTAAAAGTAACAGCCTTTCCTATAATTTTTGAAAGTATCTTGATTTCTCAAATACTAATATATGTGCTTATCAGTTATTTCCCATAATTATTTTTTTTAATTAAATCATTTTACTGCAGAGCCATTGATATATTTTTCAGTATCTTGTACACTTGGTTTGAAATGTGATTACCTTAATAAATTTATTATTTACAATTTTAGTTTTAATTTCAGTGTAAGTGTATTGCAGTATATTCAACAGTTCTGCTGCTAAATGAAATAAGCATATACTTAGCTTGCAGCACAGATACATGGGCACAGGTGGACATCTTGGTAGTGTGCACCATGCAGTGAAACACATGGCACTACACAACATGGGGCAAAGAGCATGCATTTTGAATTAGATGTCATTTTATGGATACCTTGTAAATTTGTGCTTGTTCAAATATGAACTGTAATTTCTGAAATGGATGTACATGTTTCAATTTTGAATGTCTCTGGTACACGCATAACTCTAATGTAGCTGTCCTTAGTTTGTGGAAGGAGGTAGAATTGTATAAGCCTGTTTATGTCAATATTTTAATAATTTATCTTTATAACTGCATTTTGTCTATATTTATAGCAACATTGGCACCCTATGTACAGAAGATACAATCAGTGTTGAAAGGAAACTTGCATCCATCTGGAAGCAATAAACTTTTCTAAAAGACTGCACAGTGTTACTTAATCCTGTGATTTCTTACTGTGAGTGAAATTAAGGTTTGGTTCAGTTGTGTCACATCATATTGGTATCAAATTTTTTTCGTGAGAGCTTTGCCATAGTATTAAGCTACAAACAAAATTGATGGAAGTCTGAGAACATAATTTTCTCAGTCACAGGATTATGCGTCACTAAGTGTAGCCAATTCCCCATACTAACAGTAATAGTAGTACCAGAAATCTTTCAGAATCCAGTACTCCAGCAGCTTTCTTTGCGTGAAGGACTCAATTGTAGACTGGATAATTGACTTTACCTTAAATATTGCATTGTTCTAAGCAAACATTTTTTGTTATATGCATGCCGTGTTGTATAAAATACGTCTTCTAATATGCCAAAAATATTCTGCAGGGTTTGTAAGAGAAACGTGAACAGTTTCATTAAAAGCAAGGGGAAAATGTTTATAATATCATCTAACAAAATTCTCTTTTTTCCGGTTTTTCTTTTAAGTCCTTAAGAGTGGGATACATGAACAAAATGGGATTCATTCATCCCTGCAGGCAAAGTGGTGTAGTTTTACATTCTTCCTATTCCTGCGTGGCAAGTGAGCTGAAACACATTGGTGGCGAAGGAAAGGTTTTGCTCTTGTCAGAGGATTCTGGTGGTGCTGCTGCCATGTCCTACCCTTGGGCAAGCTTGGGAGGGGCAGGCAGACACAAGGGTTGGCTGAGATTATGAAGAAAACTCCTTGAGAGAGAGGGAGAGAGAGAGGAGAGCTTTCTATAGGAGAGATGAGTTTGAAACCTAACACGTAGCTGTTAGTCTATGAGAAGTCCGTGGTTGAAGCTTAACTAGTAGCTGATAGCTGTGCTTCAATATTGAAACATGTTAATTGCTAATATACATAAAATGCCAATAGTTTATCGAGGAGAATTGCACTCTTTAGGAAGGAATGCATTGGTTCTTTTATCTATCTATCCATCTATCTACCTATTTTTCTGAGGAAAATGTTGACTTGAATATCTTTCCAGTATAGTGGAAAGATATTCAAGTATTACAGTGGAAATATATTCATGGTAGTGGTGCTGTTGGTCTAAGTAAAACTATCAGTTCTATCTGATGGTTGCGTCTGCCAAGGCTTCACAGAAGGGTGAAAACCACTGATCTTGGTTCTGCTATTGTTCGCCACAGAACTCCTGCTTCTTACAAAAAATACCCTGGGAGATTCAGGCACTTCGTAAAAAAAATTGTTACTGTTTTTCCAATCACATTATGAAATCAGGCAGTATGTGGACCATACTCTTAATGTAAAATGTAGAACTTTCTGTATGAAATTCAATTTCAGTGACCTCCTTCTTAACGTGATGTTAATGAGAAAATGTAACTATTAAAAAAGCAAAGACTTTCATACTTCCTCTGACATGCATTAGGTTTGGGATCTCCCTCTACCTTTCTTCTTTTTGACTAACCTAGCAGATCTTCTCCTTCAGAGTTATTTTTCATCTCCTTCAAGATCTTTGTTGGAGAATAAGGGGAAAATTTTCCTTCATGAGGATCTTCCTGTTTGGAACAGTGTTAAGGTCTTGTGCTGAGCCTTAATTGCAATTTTCTGTGGAGGGCTTAAATTCTAATAGCTGTACAAACAGCAACCTGGGTTGCTATGTGCTTTGTCACTCCTGAGGCCTGATCAGGGTTAGAGGAGACTTTCCCAGTTCTGGCTTAACTCTAAAAGGAAGTCAGCTCCAGCAAAGTCTGAGATTATTTAAACTTGTTCAATTTAGTCTCCGTGTTCCCTCTGCCACTTTCCAGCCTCTTTTTTTTTTCTTTTTTTTTCTCTGTCTTTTGTTTTGGTTAAGCTAGAGTTAGGCAGTTTCATACTGTTTTGTTTGTTTGTTTTATTAGATATTTGCTTATTGCTGTTATTTTAAAGGCATAATGAAAGTTACCTGTCCTTGAGTGTGCCTCCAGCACAGGACACCAAGGACAGTGCCAAATGTTTCCTGAAAAAACAACTCCTGTAGATGGTGTGACAGTGTGATAAAGCCCACTAGGTTTGATGAGGATGTTAAAAAAAAAAACAAGAAAGTTAGTGTTTAAAAAGATGTGGTGGAGAAACAGATTGGAATCAACCAGTTGTCAATCAATCTTGTGAAAAGAGAAATTTGAAATGTGGAGAGAGAAGAGAGGGGAGGATGAAAGGCCAGAAAAAACAACTAATCAGTAAAACTGAGTCAAGAAAAGAAGGTTGGGATTCTGGCCTCTCCTTTTTAAACTGTTTCATGTTAAACTAATTGCACTAAAATACCATGGGAGAGACTATTATAGATAGAGACTGAAACGTATTTGATTTGGATATACTAATTCCTAATGAAAATAATATTCCTTCCTAATCTTTATATTTATAGGACTACTATGCTTGTACAAACGTGCAGGAATGTATTCCTGGACATCTAAATAAACTAACTTTTATAGAGGTGAGTGAGCCCACTAGTACCCCATATTCCAGACATTTTTCCTTCGAAATGGCTTCACTAGGCACGAATAGTGAATAATTGTCATGGTGCCTTTTGCTGCTATACTAAAATAGTTGGTAATTTTTTATTCAACAGAACTAACTTTATGTACTATTATAGGCTTATAAAGTGAAGTTTGTATATATATGTATGTATATATTTAAAATTATAGAAAATTTTGGAAAACCACTGTGCATCTTTCCTAGTAATTGCTGACTCGTTCATCTGTCCTTGCACAATCTTTGAGGAGTTAGCGATTTGAAGTGAACAGGCACATCACCTTGACCAAGCCATGTTGACTTCCTGCTGATGCAAGGAGCTAGTTCCAGTTCTTCTTTATTCTACTCTGTATTTTCTTACCACTCTAAACCATCCCTATTTTTGTGGGAGTTGTGTTTAACTGACTGTATTAACCAGCTTGTCAAAAGACTAAGCCAGCAAAAAAATGTAATAAAATCTACAGTCTGTGCTACTTCAGGGAGTTGAATTAATTCAGCTTGATTTTGGCAAGTGCCAGACACAACACAAAGGAAAGGACTGGGTTACACATACGTGTATTTGCCTCTGTTGGAAGAGGGATTAGCAGCAAGGTGTTGCACTGGCTTGGCAAAATACATAACCTCACCCTCAGATTTTCTAAAGGAGAATGAAAATTGTTTTTTTTCCTGTCAGATGCTTTTAAGCTCAGTTTTCTTCCCTGAAGGATTACAGCTGTTCCTGCCAGAAAATAGTGGCATGGAAATATGATGGTAGCATTTGCACCCTGCTTTTATTTTCTGGCTCTGGAGGAACTGAGATGCATCTCTTCTGTATTTTGTAGTCTTTCCTGGACTTCTTGCCATTCTCTAGGAGATCATTACAAACAATCTGGAAAACATTCTTCTAGACTAGGGACTTGATTGAGTTATACATCTCTTATAACATCATTTAAAAGGAGTGCAGTAGTGTAAAGGTGGTCTTCAAAGAAAGAAAGAAAAAACAAACAAACAAAAAAAAACCCAGCACAAACCCCTCTGAAGCCTGGCCCTTCTCTCACCTTTTCTTCATCTCACTGACTGATACTCTGACCAAGCATTGATGTTTTCTTTCTTGCTTATGGGAAAGAGTATGAGGCATAGCATCACATTTTTCCCAAACTGTTGCATGATCTGTCTTTCTGAAACAGAAATCTCTTGAACTTTCAGATGTTCTGAAAATTGCTTTTCTGTCTTACGTTTAGAGTGCTTAACTAATACTGAATAGCCTGACAAGCTAAACGATGATTCTCAGCTCTTTTGGAAAGGATGATCGTACTTGCCCCATTGTAGTTCTCATTGCTGACCCTTCTTTACCAATGTTGTAGCTGAAAACTGGAGTGGTTTAATGAAACAATGGCATGCCACTCCACTGCCCTTTCTAAGGGGAAAAATGAGCTTAAGTTAGTAGTTGCTTTCCTTTATGCACTAGTTAGACATTACTTAACATTATTATTTCTAAATTAGAACTACCAAGCCTAAATTTGTAAACACATTGTCCAAATAGATTTCATTTTTCATTTCATGTATTTTTTTTGTTTTTTTTGTATTAATACCATTATATCTTACTGTGTATCTGGAATGGTAATTTTGAAAATGGTGTCCATGCTGTGTAAGAAGATCTGAAGAAACTACGATTGTTTGCTATATTTTCTTTGGAATATTTTTGATGATTTTTGTTTCTATTTATATATTATGTTACACTGTACTCAGATATAGCAATGAACTATTAATGAAACAAACCTTCAAAACATCATGGGATAAAATGTACAGTAAGTTTTTATCTATGAAATGTAGTTATGTGGGGAAATGACTTTCTAAACATCATAGGAAGAATCGTGAGCAAGGGAGCACAGCCCATTTTTATTTTTTTCTAAGTCTTTTACTTGAACCATACTTGATTGCATATTTCTCTTTTCAGTGTATTTCAGATATTTGTTATAGGAATTAGATTCTCAGATACCTCCTCTACATGTTGGGCCTCTACTGTAGGGTAACAGTTCAATAAACATTTTATTGTTGAAGTGTTTATATCTTAATAATATACTTCTGCAAGATGTTTTATTTTCTGTTGTACTATTTTGTTTCTTGGGTATATTTTGATCAATTTTGCTGTAAATATGAGATAATCTGTTTTTTAAAGCTTAATTTAACACTTAATGAATTAAAATTATTTACTATTTACAGTTAGACTGTATTTGAGTGCATCAGTATCTCACCCTTTGACTTAGCTTAGTATGGTGTATCTAGGTAGCTTTTTTATTAAATAAGAGTTTAGATTACTGTAAATAGGAAAAATGTAGGATAGTCTTATTTTTTGAAATCAGTGATAGGAAAAATAGTGGCATAAAACTTCCTAGAAATTCATATATCAGGCAGGCTTTCTTTCCGTGCTGTATTTAGGGGGGAAAAAAAGTGGACATGTGCAGAAACTGTGAGTACAATTAGCGTCAAGCAGATAAATCCAACTCTAATCCTGTTTATGCTCTACATCAGACAGATGTGCTGAGATTGATTTAGACAAGCTCTTGGCTTATAGTAATTTTTTTTTTTGTAAGTACCATATATTCTGTTTTTGTTAGATCTTTGTTAGATGTGAAGTGCTGCTAGTTTTAGTCTTCCTAATGCCTGTAACCTACTTTGTACAGGTTTCCTCTCTGCTCTCATGATGACAGGGCATCCTGGTAGAAGAGATTATCTTTATTCCTTGTAAATTAAATTGACTTTTTCTTTTTTTTTTTTTTCAGAAGATACAACAATGGGAAGTGGGTACTGAATTAGATATCATGCTATTTATTTAATAGATGTATACTTAAATCTTTTGAAAGAACAGATGGTACCCAATATCTTTCTAAGTAATGTGAGAGGGCAGTTAATGTCCTAAAAAAGCTAGCAGTAACCAACGTGATACGAGCAAACTGATTTGGTAAAGTTTTAAAAAGTGTCTAATCCAATGCATACTTTATTTTTAAAGTAACTTTTCTTGTTATTACACATTAGAGATATTTTATAAATATAGCTTGACTTAAATTTTCACCTGTTTTATAGAATTTTACTGTATTAGAAATTATCTTATTTTCATTAAAAATAGAAGATTAAAAACATTGTGGGATATTGTATGCAAAGTTCTTTTCAATCTCAGTAAAAGTTGACCGTCCTGATCCTACTAGCTTAATTTGGTATTTTCTCTGCAACTTAAAATTTGAGGATTATGCTTTTGTATGTTTCAGTATTTATATAGTTTATATACTTCTCTAAGCTGTGTTTGAAAGTACGTTACAATAAAACAGCTAGAGTCAAATGCTGCTTATGGAAGTGTAGAGCTGTCTAGTATGAATGCATTATTTGGTTATCTAAAGTTTTGATTTGCATCTAAGCAACACAAGACTGTCAAATATTTGCTTGTAAAGCTTCCCCTTCCTCCATAAAAAATATTGCTGAAATAGTAGCATGAGAAGACAAGATGAGACAGGTGTTACTGACTTCAGACTAACTGTCATTTTATGGAATAAAATGAAAGAACAGAGAGTATTTTAGCGCACTTTTTTTACTTTTTCTGTGCAGGGAAATAGGCTAGTGTTTGTAATGCATTTAATTATTTGTATGTATAACATTAGTGTAACAGAATTTCTGGTATCTCAGCAAGGCTAATAATTTAACACAAAATATTATTTGATGGGATATTTAAAAACAAACAAAAAAACCCAAACATGAAATATTGGTCTGGGTGAACAAATGCTGTGGCTTTGTTGCTGCTGCAGGATAGTTGTCGTTATATCTCATGTGTCCTCATTTATTCACGTTCCTAAAATGTTAAGTGTGTACTGGAATTTTCATTGAAATTTGTACATAGAAGTACGTGTTTCTGGAAAAAAATGAGCAGACCCCTCTTGAAAATGTGATTTTAAAAGTTAAGACAGGTACTAAGTGTGTATATACATATACACACATACGTACACATATATGTGTGTGTATGTATGTATATAAAAGGAATCCAGGATGTGTCTAAGAAGCACTTCATTTTAGGTCTAAAAAGACTATTTACCCCCATATGTTTTAGAGGAGCTATGTAAAGTTGGTAAAAACCGAGATGTCAACTCTTAAATGTTAGGGTTCCTGCGTGCTATCAACTCACCCTTTGGACATGTTGGATGCAGCCCCCGGGGCTCCGATGGAAACGTGGTCGCTGTCAGTGGTGCTGACAAATGCTGTTATCAGAGCCTTGCAGGTGCTGATATGGACTTCTTTTCCTGTTCAAAAAAGGTTGGACTGAGGCCGTCAACTCAGTGTGGTATATTGAGGAAGGCAATACCTGAATTTGTAGTCTCCATGCTGCTCATGTCTCCAGGAAGGACACCGTGACAGGGTTTTGCACCTTGCCCTGAGCATTCTCTCTGTGTGTGGCATTCATCACACACCCTGCCATTTAGTTTTTCCTCTTAGAAACTATTTGAGCTGCTGCAACAATTGGAAAAGGTATCTGATTTCTAGCTACTCTTGTCTTGGGCTGTAGGGGGGACCTTTCTTTGTTGGTCTGTAGCATGTTGCATCTTCTGCAGTTACATAGATAGTAGATGATCTTTTCCTGTCCAGAATATCCATCTCCTACAAGAATTATGACTTTTTTTTCCCATTCTGTGTATTTGAATTAGTTTGCTTTTGACAATTCAAATGTTTTGCAGCTTAAGGGAGCAGAAAAGGAACTGAAAAAGCTGTACCACAGTAGCTCAGTTAATAGAGCTTAAAAAAGCACTTGCATCTTTTATCACTGCATGTCAGTGTCAGCAGCTGAAAGCCTTGTGTATGACGACCCCAGGACAAGGGAGCCTTCATTTCATGTTCCAGCCTGACACAACTCTGCTTGGGCTAAAGGCCTTGAATTATTGCAAGAGCTTTTGAGGCCTTTTCTTCTACTTGCCTTCTATATCAAATTCATAATTTGAAAATGAAAGACAGGATGGGTGATACAGGAATGAGCAGACGTAGCAGCCCGGAGAAGAGAAAGATTTAGGGAGACCTGAAAGTTGCCTTTCAGTGTCTAAAGGAGGGCTACAATAAAGAAAGGGATAGACTCTATCAGAGTCTGTTGGGATAGGGCAAGAGAAAATGGTTTCAAATATAAAGAGGGGAGATTTAGACTGGATATAAGAAAAAAGATTTTTTACATTGGGTGTGATGAGGGGCTGGAACAGGTTGCCTGGAGAGGTGGTGAATGCCCCATCTCTGGAAACATTCAAGGTCAGGCTGTATGGGGCTCTGAGCAACCTGATCTAGCTATAGATGTTGATGATCTGATAGCCTTCAAGGATCTCTTCCAACTCAAATGATTCTATGATTTCCTGATTCTGTGAATAACTGAAGCTAGAGATGAAGTCATAACAGGTTTTTTTGTTGTTGCTATTTTTTGCTTTATTTTACTATTTTCTTTTTAAGATAATTACGACTAGTTAACTCATAGTTTGTAATATTTTTTTTTCTTCCCTACAGGTGATTCCAGTATGGCTTTACAGGTTAAAGAGGAGATCATTGAAATGAAGGATGTGTTTTCTGTAAAACTGAAACGTCGACGTTTTGTAGGACAGAAGAAAGGTGGTACTTTGTTGGGTATCACTATTTTTAAATGCTTGCATAAAGAAGAAAATAAACTAACAGACTATGCTATCCATTTAAATAACTTCAGTGAAGATCATTGTCATTTGTGGTTTAGACATCTAAAGGAAATTTTGAATGGTAAGCACTTAATCAGGGTTAATATTTTTTCAGACTTGTTTCTATTGGTAAAGCATGAGGTTTAATGAAGCTTAGAAAAACTATTTTTTTCTGTGGAAATGAAAGCACAAGTATGTGTGTGTTTTTGGAACATGTTTACTACTCGCATTCTAAATGGAGAAGTGCACAGATTAAGAAAGTGACAATGACTAATGCATTTGTAGAAGATGCTGCTGGTTTCGCATCTGATGCTATTACTTAGAAGTATTCAAGCATTGCAATCCAGTAGCTGATTGTACTCTAGACTCTTCAGAGACTGAGACCTGCAGATTCTTAGAGGTTAACGTAAAAAGCTTTTCTTCTTTTCCATAAATTCACAGGTAGAAATGCTCTTAAAGCTCTGTAAGACTCTTATTGTACTACTTGCTACAAAGTGTATTGACATTGTCTAGTAAAAAGGGGCAATTCTTTATTTCGGAACCTTTTTTCTGGTTTTGCCTGAACTAATAGTAGTTCTGGGTTGCTTTGTTAACCCATGATAGTTGTATTTTTCATGGAAACTGAATCAAGTTTAAGAAATATTCACTGTTTAGGATGTGTGTGTGGGGTGGAAACAACAATGCAAAACACAAAAACAGGTCAAATCCATTCACTATAATTTAATACCATCAGTTCTGGAAAGACATGTAGTGTAGTGCACTTGTGATTAAAGCAAAACAGAAAAACACAAACCAAACTCTGATTTATGTTCAAAATATCTCTGTTTGTTGACCACAACAAATCAATTTATTTATTATGAAAGAAAAACAGTCCATTTTATAATAGATTATTAAGAGATAAGCTGGAGTTTTAACCCTGGGACACATTATAGAATTCAAATATTACACCTCTGTAATGTTTGTTGTGGCACTTCCAATGCTGATTTATAGTGTAGTTCTGTGCAAGTTATTTTGTCAGAAACAGATATCAGGGAAAGTAAAATAGTGTCCATTAACTATTTGCGTACAATGTGCTTTGAATTTTGCAAACAAAATTGTACGTTGAAACATACCTTCCTTTGCTCCTTTTGAAAAGCCTTATCACTAAATATGAAAATCTGCAGAAGTGCCAAGATTCTTGCAGATCTCCAGCTACCCATAAAAGCAAAGACATTTGCATAAGAAGCAAATGTCTGTTTTGTTCCCAGATTACCCTCCATCCATCAGGAGCAGTGATACCATATGTTCACAGAAAAAAAGCAGCAGAATCTTGTGCTCAGGTTGCCTTGACTTCGAGGTGCAGCCTCTGTTTCATAGCTTTGTAATTGGAAGCCACCTGAACCTGAAAAAAGCGTTCTGTGCACTGTTGCTCTTTCTGGTTCTTCCTTCAGCTTTGATTTTTCTCCAGAAGTTAAACCTTGTGCAGATTTTGCTTGATGTTTAATCAGTACATTTTTCTCCCTTCTTTTTGCTTCATGAGTAATCAGAACTCTGTGTGTGGGTGGGGTGGAGGGAAAGTAGCCAATCACAACCCCCACAACATTTACTAAAGTATTTATTGTTGCAAATTCTGTAGTTACAGTAAATGTAGTTTTTAATGCTGTTGGATATTGAAGACTGAGTATTTAAACTGTATTTCTATACAGAAAAATAGCAAATTGACAGCAGCATCTTCACACTCAGAGTGGAAGAGATGTTATCAGTAATTCAAACAATGGTGATACTAACAATATAATTCAGGAAAAAAAATTGTTCTGACTTAAAATATGCCAAGCATTGGCTGAAAGGTTCCAGCAGGATACAATTCTGGACTAAAAGTATAAAATACAGTTAATTTCTGCTGATTGTTTTGTAATTGAGATTGAAAAAGATACATTAATGTATCTCTGCTTGAAATGGTGATAAGTCCTAGATTTTGCCACAGCTTGTTTGTGTTACAGTGCTGAGGATATCTTAGGATGTCTTCATCGTTGAACTCAAATTGGCTCTTTTTTGTTTACTTCCAGACTGCAGGACAAAACTGAAATTCTGTCCTTCCAAAATAACATTTATTTACTTTTCTCTAATATGTCATGTCAGAAAGAAAGTTTTCATTAACTACTAAATTACGTTCTTGGTGGATTTTTACTGCTTTGAGGCCAAAGCAAATGAAAGGAGGTGATTTGTCAACATAGTGTCTGCTTGAGTATGGCTGTCAGTAAATACATACGTTCATTTGTCACATGGTTAAATATTACTAAAAGGTATGTCTCCAGCAACCGAAAATAAATGCATTTCTACTTGTTTACCTTACGTTTATTAGATTTTTAAGTGTTGTTCATTTTTTTAATCAACAACAGTTGCAAGTTTTATCAGGGATTAGTTTTTACCTAGAGGTTTGTTCTAGCGAAGTCTTTTCTGTTTATTTATTTAATCTTTTTTAAAATACAATGTACACAATTTCCTTTTTACTATGTATTTGTTGCAAATGTTTCTTGTATGTTTACTTCTCTCACGCTTTTTATAATAAGTAGTCTCGTCTGCTTTCAATTTCTCTTCCAAGAACTTCATCTTAAAGTCTCTGGTCTTTCATGAAACCTGTCATCCTATAGGTGAGCACACATACACTGTAGTTGTTTTCAGTGCAGATTCAGTGCCTGTTACAGCTTTCTATGCATGTGTGCAACGAGATAACTAGCATGTGCTACCATCTCCCACTTTTAAATAAATTCTTATTTTGTGCATAACAGTGCTGTTGCTCCTGTGAGATATTAAGAGCTCACTCAATGATACAACATTAAAAAAAAATATAATCCGTACTTTGCATATTTGTTAAACTGATGTGAAATGACTGCTGCCAAATCAAAGCACACACCTATGGCGCCTATACTCCTGGAAAGTCCCAGATGGCAACTTGGACAGTTCGTAGTGTGGTGCTGGTCTCATGTCAGATTTGTTGTAAGGTGACTGGGGGAGATTTCCTCTTCGCATGTTTCTGTACTGGGCTTTTGAGTGTGTGCTGTAGCCATACTGTGCAAGTGGGATTCACTGATTAATTTTGAATCCTCTCCACATGCAAATGCCCAGAGCTACCTTAAAGGGTTAAGATGGCCCTGGAAATGGGATAGAATGGATGATTAGCAATGCTAACCCATTTTCTTTTTTTTCAAATTTTTTTTCAACTCTGATGACATTTATTCCCATTTTCAGTTAATTTGAAAGACTTTCACTTAAAAGCTCTGTGAGTTAACATGAGACAATAAATACTGTTAAAAATAAGTGTTGAAGTAGCAAAAAATTCATAAAGTGCATTTTATTTTTATGTACTGTTCTGTAGCATCTCTCTCACACTGGGGTTTGATATAAATGGCTGAAACTTCATGCATGAAGTTTTAATTAAACCATTAATGTTAAACATTAACTTTGCTTAGTTAATATTAACAGCAGTGTCTCCATAGTTACATTAACAAATCTGTTTCATATTATTAATTTTCCTCATGTATAGTATTCTTACTGCTGTATAAAGTATTTATAAATGCATGTAATAATAACATGATTCCAGACCCTTAACTTTTGTAACATAAACCCATTTCCATAAAACTAGGAATGGAAAGCAGCACAGATGTATGTCTGAGCATAGCGTCTCTGCTGCCCTCCGAGCCTTTGTTTTCAGAACGCCCTGATTGACCTACCACCCTTCATGGTTCACTGATTCACTTGATAGATCAAGTTTAAACTAGCACATATTAGCACATTTGTTAGTACTGGAGGAACAGTTGGCCTTCCTGCTTTAGGCTGCTGGTTCATTTCAAATGGAGCAGCTACAGAAAACAATAACAGAACACCAGTTAGGACAGCACCAAAAGGCTGACAGACTGAAAGCAGTTGCAGGCTGTAGTAAATAAGATCAATTCATTCACAATGTTGTTTAAAGAAAATTAAAAGATGATGATTATTTAAAACTACTTTTAAAGAAGTTTCACTCTATAATTGTGTAAAAATTTCATATTCGACTATGACTGGATTTTCTTTTATTAAGCTTAGTTGTTTTATAATGTGTTCGTTACACACTGAGAATGGTAGCTAATAATTTTTGTCCTAAACAACCATTCTTGTCTGATAGTGTACTATCCCTCTGCTCAAATGTCATTTGTGAAATTAAAAAGAAAGGAGTGCAGAATTTGTCTTATTGTTGCCTGTTCTCAAAGTGATTTGTATAAGAACCCATAAGCAGGCTTTTAAAGAGTTTTTTTTCCTCTCAGGGTTTTTCTAAGCTATCAATTGTGGTGCATAACAGAAAGCTCAACAGCATGCCATTTATAGGAGAAAAAAAGTTTGTTACCGTACTCCTAAATCATCTGTGTGTCTTCTGCTAGTGTTAGAGAGAGAAAGAGAGGGAAGTGACTAGTAAGCTTGAGAATTTCCTGCTTTACTACTTTCTTTATTGTGGATTTTTTTAATTTCTTGGAGCGAAATAAAGCAGACCAGAGACTTCAAATTATACACCAGTGAGTAGTGTCAACAAACTCTTAAGAGTTGAAAGTGTTTAACATACTATGTAAGTTGGCATGAAGGGGGAATCTGTCTCTACTGAAGGGCTGTTTTATTTCATACACACAGCATGGCATGCATCCCAAGGACATGCTTCTTTGTGAAAGTGCTAAGGTCTCTGAATCCTGAATGTCTTCAGTCATCAGACATTAAGGATGCATCAGGACTAAACTGCCCTAATTGCAGCCTATACTCCTAAAGGGAGCCTATAAACAGGAGGAGAGACAACTCTTTGAAAATATAGATAACAGCAGGACAAGGGGAAATGATTTTAAGATAAGGGAGAGAAGATTTAGGTTGGATGTCAGGGGGAAGCTCTTTACTATGAGAGTAGTGAGGAGTTGGAACAGGCTGACCAGAGAGGCTGTGGATGCCCAGTCCCTGAAGGTGTTCAAGGCCAGATTAGATAGGGCCCTGGGCAACCTGGTCTAGTATTAAACGGGGAGGTTGGTGGCTCTGACTGTGGCAGGGGGGTCGGAGATTCATGATCCTTGAGGTCCCTTCCAACCCGAGCCATTCTGTGATTCTGCCCCAGTATATATCTTTCAGTATCTTAAAGAAATCTAAGGTTATTTGGCTTGTGTTAGTAAAAGTTTCAACTTTTATCTCCAGATTCTTTGGTGTGTTTAAATGAGTCAAAGAATAACCCATAGAAATTTTATAGTCATTGTATTTTGGTCTTAAGGAATACTTTGATGCTAAAAGTATTTATCTATAATTTCTCAGAGGAATTATTCCTGTTCAGATGTTGAGGTGTAGAATAAGAGGGAAACAGCTTCAGAAAGACCCGGCCAAATCTATTAAGGTTCATATGACTGTAAAAATTAGATTAATACTCTATATGGGGCAGGAAAATATGTTTTTTCCACTCTTGGTTTCTTGTGGCATTCTGCTGATGTTCTTCCTGAATGCGGCATACTTATCAGGGCTTCTATCTTTTATTTGGCTGATAGAATTGTAATTTAACCTGATGATAAAGGGAAACTGAGAGTTTATAAGTGAATTATTTGAATTCAAAATTGTTCAAATTGTGTTTTTTCAAGGAATGACCAAAAAGCCAGCAGTACTGCATGCCACCACTTGCTTTTTGTAACAAATTGACTAAACCATGGCAACTGTTGGAGCAGAAAAGACTTGAAAAAATGGTGTTACGGCTTTTTTATTATTTATTTGATATGAATTATCTATTAATCAGCAAAAAAAGGGCATTGCGGGTATTAAAGTTACTTCTCAGAAGACTTTTCATTGGCTTTATGTATGGGATAGGATGTTGTTTGCGTAGCAGTGTTCTTCAGCATTGTTTGTTCAGAGTTACTTTGAAGACCTAGATGCAACTTTAAAAAACAAAAACAAACAAAAAAAAACACCCAGTAATTACTAGATTTCTGGCTATTACCAGATTATCTATTTATTGACATTTCTTCTTGCCTTTCAGGATGCATTATTTGCTTTGTGATCCCAGAAGACAACAGTATTGAATTGTGCTGCCAGTTTTGTTGGATCTTATTGTCATATTCCTGCTGGCAGTATTTCACATGAAATTACAAAAAGAAAATGTTTTGATACTTTTATTGTCATCTGTCTTATAAATTCTGCACCTCATCCTGCTCCTGTATCAAGGTTTAACTAAGCTATGACATGCATTTTTTTTCCTTCTCATTCTACAGTTTTTCAATAACTGTGATTCATTTCTACTGTTTTTAACTTTACAAAAAAAAAAAAAAAAGTAATCGATACTGTAATTTTGAGATAAATAGCACATATTCAGAAGAAATAGTGACTTTTTAATACTGTAATTATTGTATTGAAGTACTGTATTTGCTCTAATATTAAAAATTCACTTGAGCTGTAGAAATAGCTGGATTGCATGTAAACATAAATATTTTTTGTTTTCTTTTTAGGGTTTCGAAATAGGCCAAAATCCTTGAAAGTGTTTGTAAATCCAAGCAGCCACAAAAGAGAAGCTTCTCATATTTATGATGAACAAGTTTCACCACTTTTTAAACTTGCTGATATAAAAACTGATGTTACAGGTAAGTTGCCTCAAAAGCATAGTTTAATCTTTTGTGAAACTACTACTTAAGCTTGCAAGACAGTTTGAATCCTTACCGGTTCTGGCTGCAAGTAGTACATTTGGAATTCTAGTTAATGCAGTACAATCTATTTTTTCATTAAAAGTGTTTTAGTATTTCTGTTCTTCATCAAACAGTTTTTCCCCTATAGTCATCAATTCCAATAATATATCTTTCATACTTCTAGGCCAAATGTTGAATAAAAGGAAAAAGTATTTAGTGTCTGACAGATTCATATATGTTTGCTAAGATTTCCTCCTGCATTCTGATAAATATGGCCTTAAATATTGCCTCTCTTCTGAGAACATCTATTGGTCGGACATCATGTGAGAGAGGCTAATGGGAAGGAGCATGTTATCTCTGGGTTCTGACTCAGTTTGAGGGATGACCTGGAAGAATAAATGATTAAGTTCTGGCATGACGAGGGCGGCTCTCACCAGGCACAACTGGCTGTCTGCAGAACGTGAAGGTAAAAGTATAATGTGTTCTGCTTTACACTGGACAGTGGGTCTTCAATATCAAGTTTGGATTTAAAGCTCCATGTTCTGCCAGGGTTGTGTATCATATCCTTCTGTCTTTCACTGAATTTGCCCTTAGCTTTTTTATTTCATTGGCTTCCTGTAAGGAACTGAACAGATTTTCTTAATGCAGTAAAACTGTAATGATCCCATCATTGCTCCTGCTCCCTTTTGCAAAGTAACCAAAACTTCCGCTGCATGAGATTTGGTCCCCCCCAAACATTCTTGTTTACAGAGAAGTGCTATTAGTATTATCCATTGCAAATAATTATATATTTATAGCATTGTAATTCTCTCTGATACACTGCTGTTCTTTAGGTATGCATTTCATATCTGTGTGAAGTGTGCAAGACATTTTAATGCCAAAAAGTCTTTTTTTGTGTGTTTGTTATAACTGGTTTGCAAAATGATCAGATCCAGCTGAAAGACAGTGTTTATTCTGCCATTGTTGCCTAAACATTTTGTGAAATCATTGCTAGTTCAGGTTACAGGCCAAAAAGCATTTTGAACAAATCTGGTTTTAGTAATAATACAGTAATGCGAGAAGTGTTTGTATGAGATTTATCTTGCTAATTTTATAATCTGTATCTACATATTTTTAAATTACTTAGCCCACATTTTAAAATAAAATCAATTGAAGTGTGAAATAGAATTTTCTGTTACAACTATACAACAAGAGGCAACTATGTCATATTGTTAAATTAGCTATTACATTATTTTAAGCAACTATTTAAATAAAATTACCCTTTGAATTTTTTCCATGCTACTGGTTATTGTTTATTTTTACTGTGAAGGTAACCTCATTTGTTAAACTATGCTAAAGGCAGCATTATCATTAACTTGTATGAAATTACATTTTTGCTGAAATCCTAAACCTGAACTAATCAGCCAAATTTGTACCAAGTTTTATAGATTAATTCACATAATTTCTTCACAGTTTGTATTAAATTCTTTGTGATTTTAAAAACATTTATCCAAATTGAATAGAAACAGTTAAAAGTTTCTTATTATTTAAATTAAAAAAAAACAAAACCAAAAAAAACCAAAAACCAAACATCTTCTGTTGTTAGCCAGATAAATGTAAAATTGCTTATCCTTAAAAATAGGGTTATTTTGGCAATATCTGAGAGCTATAGTGCTTATTAGCTGCCTAACACTCCTCCTACAGGCAAAATGAGAAAACTACATTAGAGTTTTAAATACCAGTAAAGAATTAAATAATTATGAACTAAGTATTAAGGAAAAAAAGTGAAGAAAAGAAATGAAAAAGGTGTCTGAGTGAAAGTTCTGTTCACTGGTGCCATCTTCTTAAAAAATGTAAAAATAAAAAAATAAAACCTCAGGGAGCAAAACCTAAATGCTTATGGTACTACAAATTGAAGGCTTCAATATTATTTTTATACTGAAGATAGTTTACTTCTAATCTTTATTCATGCACTACTTTAAAGTCTAAAATGTATTGTAGAAAAATGTTAATGTAAATTTGAGTCTGTGAAGTGATTTGTTGTACATATATTATGTAGGACTGGAAGGTTACTTAGCAACAACAAATCTGGAAGTGCTGAAAGACAGAACTCTTCAACTCGTCTCATATTTTGGTTGTTGGCTCTTGGAGTTGCTGTTCAGTGTTTTTGGTTCCTACATGATCAACTGTGTCAGGGCTTATTTTTCACTGTCGCTTAATACTGGAAAAGTGTCCATTTGTTTCTGTTTTTAAATTTGAAGTCATATGCTGATAGACAGTTTTTAGTGCATACTGTTATCACTTTTATTATTATTATTATTATTTTTAGAATGGGTTATACTCACTATATACATGTACACTGTGTGTAGACAGAGGAGTGTTTTGAACTTCTTTTATGCAGCATTTGAGTAGTCTGCAGAAATAGTATGCTATAACATGTACTGATACAGAATGATTGTTTTAGACACCAAGACTAATAATTTTAACAGTATTTAGAAACACTGGAGAAAAACCTTGAACTATGCTAGCACCAGGGACAGACAGGCATAAAAGATTAATGTAATTTTGCATATAATGATGCACATTCTTACACAAAAAATCCATCTGCAAGTGTCATGTCAGTCAGCAAAAATCTTTGATGGGTGGGTGCAGCTGGGCTGTCTCTTCTGGCAAAGCTGGCCTAGAAAATGCTAAATGTAGTTATGATGCTTTGTGCCATCTGTAGTATGCCAGTTTATCCTGTCTTCGCTGGCATTTACGGTACAATGTAGGGTATCAGCAAACACAGAGACATCAATGTAGACTGACAGATTCATTTCCTCCAGAGGCTATGAACTCTGGTGTATACTTGTGCCACCTTCCCCTGTGTGTTATATTCTGTTGTCACTGGTATTTGGCTTGATTTCATATTTCTGTATGTAACTCCTGATATTTTTTATTTAGCAATTTGCATATCCTAACAGAAAGAAAATTAAAGGTGAATACTGAAATAATTCAGTCTTAACTGAGGATATGCTTAGATTTTCCTGAAGTTTACCAACTGTATCAGTGCTACAAGTTCCATTTTGATGCAGCAAACATCTTCTCCAATCTCCAAATTTAAATGCATTGAATAGCCACATATCTGATGCCAGCTGAGTTTTGATGTATTGCTTTTTAGCTAGTGCAATTGCACGACTTACCTTCTTATAACTGTAATGTATTTAATGATAAAAAAATATATTCTGAACTGAATTAATATATATTCCTTATGCAAGAAGTGGAAAAAATCAATGTATCCAACCTTCTGAAAATTAAATTATGTTGTTTTCCACAGTAACTGAATATGAAGGACATGCTCTGTCAGTACTTAAAGAATGTGAGCTCCAGGCATTTGATGGGTAAGTTAGTTACTGACTGTGAACACTAGTAAACCTTGTAATGTTAGTTTTTATTTGTATTCCATCCAAAAATTGCCAAGAGGTATTCTGAGTTACTCTTTTCTGATATATATTCAGAGTAAGAAAATAAATTCTCTTTAGATGTATTTTTTACTACTTACTGACAATAGATATATCATTTAATTCATAAATAATGTCAAATAAGCATAAAGCTTTCTTAATTTGTTGTCTTTGAACATTGGGTGAAGTCACTGGGGTGCTTCTATAAGGCTTCGTTCTAGTATTCAGGTAGAAAAGAAAATAGAACAGAAAAAGCTGGAAGAAAACAGTATGCTGTAAGGATGTCTGATGTGAACAGATCCCTGTCCTTTCTAAAAGGTAATGGTTTGGTTTTAGGGAGGATTAATGGTAAGGGTAATTAATTGCACCCTTTCAGCAGTTCCAGCAGCAACCTGATGTGATGTCTCTTTGCTATTTCCATTAAGTTGTACCCAGATATTGAGCAGTGTTGCTTGTTATTTGGTGGACTCCAGTTTTGCCCTTGCTTCCTGTTCGGTTTTCTTCAAGTCAGCAGCAGTATCTATTGCTTAGTTCCCTGTTTTCAAAACAGAAGAGCAGTACTTCTGTACCTCAAAGACATGATGTTGTTTTATTTATTAGAGTAAGTAAGCAGTATAGTAAAGTGCAATTTATGATCTTGGATTTATCTGAAAAAAAGTTATGATTCCTTTCATGTTAAACAGTGCATGAATTAATTTGGAAGTTTTCCATTTCCAGTAGGATGTTAGTCCTGCATATTTGTATTTTGGTGCTTTTTGTAAGCAGTACTGCAGTGCTTTAATTCTTTGTCAGAGCTGGTCTTTACTTTTCTATTTCATTCATTTTCCCTGATTTCTCCAGCTCCCACATTGTTCTGCAACTTTGTAGATGTATGTCAAGTATATTGTGTTTGACTTCACCTCTTTTTCTATCCACCTTAATTTTTCTTAGCCTCACTAGAAATTACCAAATTTGGCTGTGTGCTTTTTCCCTGTCTTGTGACCAAGCCATGATTAGAGATTGCACGCATCTCAAATGCAAACTGCCTCTGAACTACGTTCGCTTGCTTGTGCAGTAACAGAAATGTGAAGGATATGTGCAAGTATTTCTTCCATAATCAAAAACCTACATGTCTGGATTTTATTTAGAGTAGATGGAATAAGTCAGACTTTAGGGAACAGATGACTGAGAAACTTATGTGTGATGGTTAGACAGATGTTTTTTTTCTCTAAGAAGCCTTCTTGTGGTCTTAGTCAAATCTGTTTGCCCAAGGCTTTCCACTCCTTGTGCATAACAGGTTCTTGCTGATTAGATCTGAAATCCCTGGTGCCTGATGCCATCTCTGTTTCTGGCCAGACAGGAAAATGTTGGGGACTAACATTAATTAAAAAAATAAAGTTAGCTACATTGTTTTTTGTTTTTTTTTTTGGAGAAGCATCAGAAGAATATATATCTGTTTTCGGTAGTACTAATATCCAGAATCTGTATTTAAGTCCCTCCAGGTTTACCACACTCCAAAGATTACTTATTTTATTTCTTTTTTCCTCTGGAAGAGATTTTCAAGCCTAGACACTGGAACAGGCTGCCTAGAGATGTGCTGGATGCCCCATCTCTGGAGACTTTCAAGGCCAGGCTGGCCCAGGCTCTGAGCAACCTGATCAAACTGTGCGTGCAACTATTCATTGCAGAGGAATTGGACTAGATGGCCTTTAAAGGTCCCCTTCAACTCTAAGGATTCTATGATTCTGTAAAAGTAAATTAAAAATCCAAATGTTTCCTTTTTTCTTTCAGGTTTTTTTTTTTTTTTTTGGTGAGTGTATGAGCATTGTTTAGCTAGGTGGAAGAAATATTCCTGCCAAATTAGAAATTAAGAAAGAAAATAATGACAGAAACTTGAAGAGATGAGGTGATTTAATTTAAGCACCTAGTAATACCATGAATACATTTTTTAAAAGTGTACCATTTTTATCTGGCTGAATTTTTGGATGTAATTTCACAACTACATTCATATAGATGTATGATAAAACCCTTCAAATAAGCACCTCCTAAAGTAAACCTGACTTATCTATATTTTAAGTATTTGGAGTGTAATATTACCTTTTTTTTTTTATTCTGTAGAATGTGTACCTTAAAAACCTTCAACTTTCAAACACTTATTTGGAGAATTCACCTAAAATAAATAAATAAAACTGAAAATGACAACAACAAACACTTACTGTAACAGAGCTTTTATAGTCAAATACATTCTTCTCTATAGCCACAGCAGGTGGGAGTTTAATTACATGCTCAAGAAGCAGTGATTAAGTACCTTCATGCAAAGGATTGCTGGTGTGAGGATTTTATACCTTCCTAAATCCCTCCACTGCCTGCATAGTGTGTGGGATTAGCTGCTTTCAAGTATTTTCAGTTCTATTTTAATATTTTGTGAGTCATTATTATAATGGCAATTAAAAACCAGTGGAATGCTTATGGAGGTCAATATTGAAAGGTTTGGAGAGCTTTTCCACTGAAGTGCTTGGCCGTGTGCTTGAGTCCTCCTCCTGCTTGATTCTGTGGCTGTGGTGCTACAAGGTAATATATAAGTTTTGTTATTCCTACTCAGACAGAGGGAAGCAGAAACAAGAATGCCTATAGTTTGTTAGCTGGTATGCACTGATCTAACTGTTCCTGAAGAAAGGATGGATTTCAGCTGCTTGAAGTAGCATTGCATTGATGGGGTGTTAGCTGCGTTCTGCTGGTTTGCTCAATTATGGAATGGTTTATTTTGAACTGTTAAGTGTTTTTCTTTCTAATAGGGTAGTCTGTGTTGGTGGTGATGGTTTTGTCAGTGAAGTTGCTCATGGTCTGCTACTTAAAGCCCAGATAGATGCTGGAAAAGGAACAGACTATGTACCAGCGCCTGTCAGAGCACCGATCCCTCTTGGAGTGATACCGGCTGGTGAGACTAAACAGCACTGTTACGTTTTGTCAGTGATTTGTTCTAGGTCCCTTTGGCATATTTGTTAGGTTTGGCTACTAAAGGCAGTTCTTGGTGCTAAAGCTTCAGTTACTTAAGGGAGCTATTGAATAAATGACCTAAATTAGTGATTTAGATTGATTACAAATGACTGGATTTTAAATCATTATGATAATTTATAGTAATGGCACAGATGAGCTCTTTGCCTAAAGGAAGCAGCTCTGGAGGAAGAAAACTAAAATTATCTTCAGATGATCCGTGCAAAGATCGTGTTTTGCCCTTATTTGCCAACAGAAATGATATCAAATGCAAACTTTGTTTTCTAGAGTGTTCTTGATACAAGCCACCATGTTTTTACTTCTGTCTCCAATTTTCTTGTCAGATTCTCAGTTAGATTCTTGCTTTGGGTCTATTTTTAAATGGTGTACCAGGAATGCATATTGCAAATTATATTTATAAAAAATACTGTGTACAGAAAACTGCTTTATCTCTCCTTCACTTCTACAGATCTGAAAATATATACACCTGTTTTGAAAAGTCCTCTTGTTCCTAGCTTAATTTGTATGTAATTCTTGTGCTTTTTTTTCCCCTTCTTACCTTATTTTTTCCTCCTGCTCTTCTCACCGTAACTTGGATCATGTAGAGCTGCAGGCAGGGCTTATTTTACACTCCTGTCTGGATCACTCCCCTTAGAAAGAGAGGGGACATCTTTGCATGGAAAGTACCCTCAGGTGTGGGTGCTGAAGTGAATGTTTGTTGTAATTTGTCAGGTGATTTTAACCAATAGGGAAAAACAAACCTTCAGACAGGTGAACAGAAAATTGTTCCTTTCAGTTTTCTACCAAAAAATGGAGCAAGTCATTTGCAAACTCAGCAACCAGGTTGTTTTTTAATAGCATCATTAAAACCAGCAGTGATTTCTTCTAAAAATGCAAAATTCTACTAGCTTTTTTCAAGTTAAGAACAACAGTCTTGTAAGTGAGTTGGTAAAAGATGAAATGATCTCAGAAGTGTAGAATAGGGATTTAAAGACAGCAACCTGACCATCACTTGTCAGTTAAGGCTGTGTGTGTCTAGGTGGTGGCAGGGTGGAACCTCTCCAGTGCCTCTCTCTGTGCTGGCTGGCTGTGAGAAAGTCACTGTGCCTCAGTGCCAGTGCTTCCTCTCTTCATTTGCTCCTCTTCAAGGACAAAACGTCATGAAAGGATATGAGAACCTGAAAGAGTGCTCTATTACTTGTTGCAGGGACTGCTATAGGCTTCCTTAAAAGAGATTGAGACTGATTTATATAATGAACAGGTGAGAAACTTCTTAATGGTTTCCTAAGTAGCATTTTGAAGCTCCAATGCATCTGATGGGGAGAAGCTGCTTTTGAAACTGCTTCCCTTCTGGGCAGACAGATCTAACGGAAGCATACTTTTGACAGAGCACCATTGTGGTAGCACCCAGGCTGCCCTCCTATGGTCCTAGCCAGAGAGGTGATGTAGAGAGGACTGTGGTGGTCCCACCAGCCACTAGCAAGGGCTTGTTGCTATGGGAACAGCAGCTGAGGGGCTGCACAGGGAGCAGGAGGACATGGAAAGTGATCTTGTTGTGATGAGCAGGAGTCAATCTGTATCCAATGGCTGCGAGCCTTTTGGTCCTAAGTGGTCCATTTAAATAAATTCATGGTTTCCAATTAATTTGTAAAATAAAATATTACTAAGGGACTGTTAATTTCTGTGATATTTCAGGCAAAGGACCAAAATGTTGGTGCAGTTTTCATCAGAATTTTAGCTATGCTTGACTAGGAAGTCATTACATCACATTTATCTGTTTGGATGGGGGAGACATTAACAGCCTTATGAATATTCATGTTGCCTGGTTAATTAAGTTAATTGTACTGCAGAAGTGCTTGCACATCCAAGGACAATTTTTTCTCTACAGTTTTTTTTTGGTACCTCCATCAGTCATTCTTTACGTGACCTGCAGATACTTTGTCCTGACTGTGGTGCTTTTGTGCATTTTGTAGGATGGAGGTTATAGGAAGTTGTTTGTAATGCCAAGAAAAAGGGTGAGTATTTAGAACAGGATTCTGGTGCTGGAATAATAAAATCTATTTTTGTTTCTGTTTAAAAAAAAAATTGGCTGATAAAGATGCTGAAGTTGTATGGTTGAAACCTCTTGTGCTGATTTACAGTAAACCGAGTAGTTGCAGTGAGACCTAAAAATGTGACTGCCATAATTTGTGGGGGGAGCAAACCCATACATGAGCATCAAAGGAGGTTATTAGCTTCTGCAGCGTAATACAACAGTGTTCAGGGGAACCATCTTGTTATTGGTAATATGCCAAGCTTACTTTGGGTTAAAAAATGGTTTAGGTGACTTTAAAAGATGAATCATGGCATTAAAGCCATTGTTATTGAATTACCATTTAAGTCAGCAAAGTTTTCACCCTAAAATTTTTATTTGTACAATAATCTTGGTTATTTTATCTCTTTTGGTATAAACTTTCTTTGTGTCATCCTCCTTGTACAGACAGTGGGATGTTTAATTCAGTCACTGTTAGGGTCAAAATGCTGCTAGGTATGTATTATGAGGTTTTTTTTCTGGAAAAGATGGTGACATTCCCTACTGTGTAACTGTGCTTGTTCTGGATCTGCAGCTCACAGAAGGGCTTGCTTGCATTCAGTACTTAACATTTTTGAATGCATGCAGAGCTTACTTTCTCAGTAGTCAGGAGAGGGTGGGGCTTTGTCTTGTTTGCTTCTATACAAATTAATGAGTTCCATAGATTTAAGACGAGGATGCAATTATTTGTGCTATCCTGTTTAGTAGGAATAAGATTTAACCCCCATTAAAGTCAGCAGGAAAATTGGTATTGACTTCAGCCCTGGCCATTTGTTATCCTGCTGCCATCTGTATCAACGAATTACTCTTACTTAAATGAGGAATTCTAATTTAAGAGGTACCAAACTTGATCTTCTGAAGTTTATTCTACCCTGTGCTCTTCTATTAACTTGATCTTTGGTGACGTAAAAAAACAATATTTATAAGAGTAACTGCAGAACTTGTAAAGATCTGCTGCTTTTTTTTTTTCTTTCTCCTCAAAAAGAGGTTCCCATGAAAGTCACTTCGAGTTTCAATAATATGACCCAAGGAGATATCTCTGAATACTTTGAGCTACTATAGCTTTACTGACCAAATAAATGTAGTTGAATCTAAAGTCTAGATGTCAGAAATCATTCAGACATGAGATGCTGTAAGCATAGGCTTATACTATTCTGTGAAGAGTACCTTTTTGGGTCAAACCTCTTTTCTGTTGGTTTTTTTTTTTTTTTTAATCCCAAAGTTTTCTGTATGGAACTGTATTTTAAGTTCACTGAAGTGATAAAAGTTGCTGATTTGAATATTAAATGGAATCTAGAACTACAATTTTGTAAAGAAAAGATAATTCAAGTAACTTTTCATTGAGTTGTTGGATATAAATTACTGGAGATAAATTGCTTACATTGTAGTATACATAATAAAATGCACTTCCTGTTACTGTATGTAGAGAAAAATTCTTTGGAGGGGAAAAAGAGAGTTAAGATTGAAATTGTTGGTTTATTCTTCTCTCAAAGTGCTTCCTAATCCAAATTTTCTGGGCATATTTAAGTATGTTCTTTAGGAAAAGGAAAAATAATATTATAGTCACCTGTAAACTCTGAGAAATACATGAATTAATTTACACTTCTGTTTGAATTGTTCAGAGAATAAAACTGCACATAATCAGATTTCTTCCAGTACCACCGAGAATGTGAACTTCAAAAAATATTTTGTGTCTGTTATGTGAATAGATGTACCTCACTTATTTCCTTCACATAACAGGAGCCCTGAGGCTCTTACTCAGAGCTTCTCTCACTGACACTGTGAAGGCTTTCTATGAGCTCAGAGCACTTTGGTTGCTTACAGAGACTTAGTTGACCTAAGGAAGTAACAGGTCCTCTGGGAGACACTGTGACAAAATTCACATGGTTTTCTATTAATTTATTTTTTTAACAAATTCTTATTCAGATAAATTACTGGGAAAAAAAATAAAATCAAAGCATCTACTACTGAATAACAGTGACAAGATTCCTTTAGAGCTATTAGAGCTGTGCAACTATGTACATCAATTTTCCATACTTAGTATGCTTTTCTACCACTGAAGTGACATCAAAGATTGCAAAGTTTTGAGCTGAATGTAATTTTTCAGTCTGGTATATGATACTTCTAAAGTGCTTTTTGAGATATTGAGTGCTTCTTATTTGAAATATGATGTCTTCCCTTTCCTCACTTCTCTCCCCCCACTGTTGACAGAGAAATTTAAATGCAACCATAAAATTAAAGGCAAATTTATCAAACAGAGTTGTCTATTGCTGCTGTAACACATTAAATAATTCAAGCAACAGTAAAATGATTTGAAAATTTGAGTAAGTGAACTCATTCTTTTATGGAACGTTAGGTTCTAAATTGTTCATTTGTAATTTTTGTACTTTTAATTAATCTGTTCTTGAATTACTCATGCCTTACTCAGTGCTATAAAGAAGCTCAGTATTCTCTCTGCTTGGCTTCAGGTCCTCGTGTTCTAGTTGTGTAAAATGGAATCCTGTGTTTCTGCTACTTGGCTAAGAGAAGCTATTTTTCAATAATGTTCTCCTTAAATGTAAAATAGACATATTGTAATCAACAGTATCTGCTACTACTTCTTAAGAACCTAAGATGTAGTCTGCAAGGGGAAAAGCAGCTGTCTGACTAGATCTTGTAGAATTTTGCCTGGGAAACTTGATGTTTTCATTGGCCTGACATTGTATTGTTTTTCCAACTTAACAAACAAACAAACAACATTCCCCAGGTGTGTCCTTGATAGTCTACCTGCTGGTACATTTTTCCAGTATTGTGCTTACATAGAAAATATTTGTAAGGGAGATGAGTTAAAAGCAGCAACAAGCAAGGCAATATTTGCTTTTGAATTTTATGGCACTTATCAATGTATCAGTGAATAGACAGAGAGGATTTTGTAGATCTCTGGAATTTTGTTTGCTTCTAATTTGTACTATTTAGCATTTTGCTGTTACAAAGACAGTAATTTGTGTAGGGGGCTTTTTTTTCCCTTTGAAAATGTAGTAAGTGTCTCAACTTCCTTATCTGAAAATGTTATATATATACCATAAATATATACTTCTTGCTATCTTCTATCCTATTTATGATAGTTTGTGTTTACTTTTACAGGTACTACTAATATTCTGGCCTACACTCTCTATGGTATCAAACATGCAGTGACTGCAACGCTGCACATTGTAATGGGTAAATACAGACACAGTGTCAGTTTTTAAATAGTGAAGCAGCACTTAGAGTTTTGGCAGAACCAATTGTTTAAAAAACACATACTGTTATGTTATAGCACTGTAAACTATATTGTAAGACTTTTATGTCCAAATCATTCTGTCCTGATTTACGGAGTATGAAATAATTTTTGCTCATAGCTTATTAACAAAGGCTGTGAATCTCATCTTCTGGTAACAAAATTTGCTGTAGAATGATGCCCAATTCTGGCATTCATTTTCTCTTGCTGATGTTCTTTTATTGCAAAGAGTAACTTTTTCTGGACTACATAGTGTGAACTGTGTTACCCTGTGTGTTGTTATGTGCTGGTTGGTTGGATCCTCATCTAATTAATTTAATGCACCTGCTGGTGACAAAAGGAAACAATATACAATACTTGATACAATGCAATGCAATCGGCTTGAGAAAGTGGCTAGCATTGGGCTTCTCAGGGAAGTATTATCATATTTCTGAGAAAGTGTTGTTTAGTTCTGTTCATGTTCTTCAAAAAATAAACAACAAAAAAAATAACACACAGCAGTTTCCAAAGAAGGCTTTCAGCCATTCAGTCTGATCTGCACAACAAGCGGAGTTTTGAATGTGAAAATCTGATCATGCTAAAAGGCACAACTAGCTTGCTAGCCCATGCAAAAAGTATTTCTAGGACTTCGGAAGTAGCAAATGCTTAGCTGAGCGAGGTCAATGTTTCTCCTAAAGTAGGTTTTCTTTAGGATACATTTTATAAATAAATATGTATATTTTTCATAAAGAGGGTAATGAAGAAGGAAGCATCATCCTAAACATGTGTTTTCTAGACCTTGCAGTCAGCAGTGGCAAACTCCTTTTCCTAGATAGTCCAGCTTACAGTCTATGCACAAATCTGAAATTCTTTTTTTTTTTTTTTTTTTTTTTTTTAAACAGAGACAGTGAATATAGTATAAACAACAGGTTCTTTTATAGGAAAAAAAAAAAAAACAAAAACTATATACCTTGTTTTGAATAAAATTTGATGTCTTAGTTCTATAACAGTAAGAACACTTTTGTGACCATTTCACCAATTGCTTGTAATGATGAAACATTGTACTGAAGGAATTCAGGAACTCCCAAACATAGGTTTCAAATGTATTACATAGTGACCGTATGTTTTCATTATGTAGTAATTGAAAGTCATGCTATGTGCTGCCTGATGGATTGCATGGATTTTTACCATAAAAATTTTGACATTTTTGGAGCCCCTGAACTTCCTTCTCTGAAATGAGTATTTTTACAGTCTGAATGTCTGAATTGATTCCAATTTCCATTAGTAAAACTTGACTTCCTGAGGAAAGAAGATTCTGCAGGCCTGTATCTCAGTTAAATTAAGTGAAAAGGAAATAAGTTATATTTGGTTTGATGTCATTTGTAATTTCTGATCTTTGTCTTTGATTTTTAGGTCATATCCAACCAGTAGATGCCTGTACTTTCAGTACTCCAAGCAGGCTTCTGCGTTTCGGGTTCTCAGCTATGTTTGGTTTTGGTGCAAGGACTCTAGCTTTGGCTGAAAAGCACCGTTGGATGCCCTCCAATCAGCGAAAGGATTTTGCTTTTATCAAAACACTGGCAGATCTCAAGTATGCCATAAGTTGTTAAATTTTTCTAGTATTTCTCATTTTCTTGAGAAATATGCAATAATGAATATAGTAAAATATAGACAACAGTAGTTTAGCTTTCTTGACTTGTCATCTGGTGGTTGGTACACTTGTTATATTCAGCATCTTAAAATCATTTTAATTTGAATAAAAGTTTGTCTAGCAGTCAGAAAATTGGATTACAGTAAATATTACGCTAAACATAAATACTTTTCCAGGACAGAGAAATGTGAATTATCATTTCTACCTCTACAAATTCCACAGGAAGACTCTCATGAGAATGACAGGCAAGTAAAACAGAGTCAAACAATCCCAAATGTACAAAAATGTGTATCGTTGAAGAGAAAATTGTGGAAATTCTTTGTTTTGTTCAAATTTAATCATCAGGTAAAATAAAATCTTAAAAGAAAAAAGATATGACAACTGTGAACTTGCACACTTTGTAAAATAGTCCCTCCCTGGTTGTGAGACTACAGAATTTTTATTTCAAAGCAGACTTTCTCCTAATATTCCTGTGCTGTTCAATTCCATTATTTCTGTCCTCCAATGAGATACTATAGTTTTTCTTTTACCAAATAAATATTTGTTTATAAGTGCTATATTTATTTTAAATTATTTTATCTAAATGTTTTTGCCCTTCTAGAAAGAAGAAAGGGAAAAACAAAAAAAAAGGTAAGCCATAGTTTTTATGATTTTTTAAAAAACGAACTGCGAGTGATTAAAATGGAGTAATATGAATTACTCTTTTATATTTAGGTAGCAAGGATCAGTGGCACAAAATTCAGGGTGACTTCCTGAACGTGAGCATTATGGCAATCCCTTGTCTGTGTTCAATGGCACCAAGAGGCTTGGCACCTAATACGAGGTCAGTAGAGGTTTAGAGAATTAGTCACATCTATAAATTCTGACATCTTACCTTAAGACCTCAGCTGTTCCAAGAATACAAGGCTGTGTTTAGGTAGTCTAGACTCTGGAGCAGGGGAGGGAGTGTGGACTGCAGCAGACTTGATAATCCCAGGAATTGTAATCAGTTTTAGGATCAGGCAAATAGGGTCAAGTAGTCTAACTGGAATAATGAGTAGATAATTGCTGTGATTGAATTAGATGGCAAGTCCGACTTAAGCAGTAGTCATCGAGCAGTTGTCTGTCATAGGTTCTGGCTATATGTAGGAACTTCATTCTTGGATTTTATTTTACTTTAAGTGCAAATGTGCCATTCATCTTCTGCTTTACAGTCAGGAACAATGAAGTATGAGCCCTTCTGTCAAGAACTGAAATTCATACTTTTTTTTGCCTCATTTTTTGCCAAATTTAGGAAATGCAGTTTTATGTTTGGGGTTTTTGGAAACAAATGTGTATGGTTGTTAACACTGAGTCAGTATGCCTTGGCTCATTGTTGAGAGAATGTTTTGTGGTGCTCGCACAGCTATCAGGTGATAAACCACTGTAGCTGATGTATTCAGTTAACAATTAAGCAGGATAATAACAAGAAGGAACTTCACGTTTGTACATAAAATGCAGCACACTTCCTCAAAAAAAAAAAAAAAAAGAATTCAGAAACTTTTTGTGTACAATGTATATTACTACTTCTGTATTACTATTAGTAAAATATTATGGAATTAGTCTGTTTTGTTTAATTATCTTTAGCAAAAATGCATATGCCTTAAGACTGGCCAGACGCTTATCTTCCCAGTTCCTTGCTGATCTAGTAGGATTTGCCTTATTGAAAATGATGTAGAAATAAGTATTTTTTATAAAGATATTGTGGAGAATTTTTCTAAGCTCCAGGAGTCCTGCTGAGGTGCATATACTTTAAGGTAGTGCTGTGCTGCTTTCCCCTCCCAGGAAAACTTAGGAAAGCTATCTCTGTTCAGCATTTACTGTTATATTCCAGTCAGCAGAAACCTTCTGACAAGAACTGAATAGTCTTTTTTAGCTTTGCTTTCTCTTTCCATCTGTTGTGACACCTGCTCCTCGGCAATACGGAACTTTAAGACAACTCCATGAAATTATTTCAGGTTTGAATGAGCTTATTCTTCCTTCAGCGGAGTAGCTTACCTTATATACCAGGAAGTCCAATTTTTTTTCCTTTTTCTTGAAAATTATCATAGGAATTAAGTAATCTGGCAGGGTAGGAAGTGTAAATATTTCAGACAGTTGTTCCATTTCTTGTAGTTAATTATATCTTGACTGTAAAGCTTTTCAACTTGTGAAACAAATGTTTCATTTTTTGCTTGAGATGCAAGATCAGTTATTGTAATGTCAGCTAAGTATGTCTAGTTTACTTCACTCTGATCTGTTTTTCCTCATGAGATTTTTTTTGCAATTTGAAGTCATTTGAAGATGAATGAATGCATTGACTATTGCACCTCTATTTATACTAGCCTAAATTTGCAGCATGTCATGCTTCACTGCAGATTGGACTTCTAAAAGAATTAAAGAGATTTCAGTAACCTGCAGCGTCTTTTCTAGTAAAATTATGATAAGGAAGCAACTGTTTTGATTTTATCTCTGGTGTTTTCTGTATCGGTAAATAATGCCGTGCCATGTGACTTGTTCCATGGCTGTAAAAAAAATTATCTTTTAAGTAGTGCTTTAGTGTAGTCTGAGAATGTTTTAATTACAGTTGTTAAATAGCCAGGAAGATTTGAGTGGGGAGATACATGGTGGTGGTGGGCTGGAAAACAGTGTTTTGAAATGTCTCTAACCTATTTCTCAATTGCTCCTACTGAATGAATAAATATATCTTCTGAATATATAAAACACAATCACAGCAGTGATTGGTATGTTTGCTAGATATACTTCTTGAAAGTTGGTTTCTCTCCATAACTTGGGTGAGACTTAGGAATGGTTGTACTGAGGTTCAGGCAGTTAGTTTCTGTGAAAAGGTACAGCTGCATTAAGGAGGCTGTGAAATAGTACTAGTTCATTGTCTTACCCAAATTTAGAAATGCAAGTAGGTACCTAGTGCTGTGAGTATCTGCATTCTAGGATCTCTTCTTGATTAACCTCTAATGTGTACTTTTATACAAGATTCCCTTCTGTTTTTAAGTTATTCATTCTATCTGAAAACTGTTGAGAGTAGAACTCTACTGAGAATATCTAAGAGGGTTTGAGTAGCAGCATAGTTAAAATTAGGATCTTTATTAATGCAGCTGAAGTGTTAATGGTGGAGCTGAATGAATCTAACTGCACTGGGTTATATATGCTTGCACACGTCATGAGAGGGGTTAATCATAACACTCCTGATAATCATACTTTGTTGGAGAGAAAATCTAATAACAAATCTGGGATGTTCAAGAATTCTGCTGTTAAGTAGGAAAGTGTTTTTATTTAAATATTCACAGTGTTCAATAAACTATAGGTACTGATAAAATAAAATTTCATTACTACAGTGTATGTTATAGATACAGACTTGCTAAATAACTTCAACTGCATCATTTTAATTGATCTATGAAGGTATGGGGGTTCTATCTTGCCTTCTTAAAAAGTATATATTTAAATTATGACTATTTTATTAATGTGTTCTTGCACCTAGGCTTTTAAAGAACCTATTAAACTTCCAATCATGCGTTTACTTTGGGTAACTAAGTCTGTCTGTTTTTCAGGTTAAATAATGGAAGCATGGCTCTGATTGTTGTACAAAATACCTCCCGAACTGAATTTATAAAACACCTGAAAAGATATGCTAGTGTAAAAAATCAGGTACTGTTAATTTCTTTCTGGTGATTATAAAAAGAACAGTTAATCATGAAAGTAGACATGCTAGAAGAGTTAATGTTAGCATCCTCATAAGGAGACTTAGCTTCCTGTCAGAATACATTAGCCCCCTTTTTATCTGATTTTTTTTTTCTTAAATCACTAGACTAATACCGATTAGCCTATTTCAGCCCATCTGTTGTGTTTTAAACTGTATTTTTGTTGCGCCATTGATTTATGGGAATAAAGCCTTTCCAGCACAATACAGAAAATGCATGCTGTATTTAAATCTTGTATAAAAGATCAAGAATACAGACTCGGGGACATCATGCAACTCTGTAAGAAATAGGTGAAATCCGTAACGTCTGCAGATTGCTAAACATTACACTGACAGCATTAGATTTTGACCATTGATTTTAGCAGATATATATACCATCTAGTTAATGAATGTTTATAGAACTGTGGTCACATTGCTTTTTTGAAGAAAAAATGAAGCTTCTAAACGCAGTGCCTTGTTGTCCTAAATACCCCATGTGTAGCCTAAACATTGTGATAGTCATTCAAATGTTCCAGGGTTATGTGAACTTGCTTTACAGGTAGGTCCAGGTTAGATAACCACTAATAGTTTGTCACAGAGGTGATGACAGTTCCATGTGACAGCACTAATAGATACTTTCAGGAAATAGTTTGTGTTTTCCAATTATGTTATAGTTATACTCTTGGAGGAAGAAGGCTTTGCTTTTTTCTGTCTTTACAGTTAAAAAATATAGATAGATGTTAGAGCTTCACTTGAGATTTGAGGACAGGATCACTGGCAGTGATGAACAAATGTTAGAAAAAAAAAAAAATCATGGACTTTATTGTATTCTGAAAGCATATGCCATTTTGGCATGTGAGAAATATACCAGCTCGTCTGTAAATTGAACAGATCTGATATAGGAATACAAGCGGAATAATACATTTTTTTTTTCCCTGAGGCATTATTTAGTATAAAAAATAGTAGGTTAATCTATAAATGCTAGTTGGAATGCACAATGCCTCATGTTCAAATATAGAGTTCAGGGTTCTTACACAATTTAGAAGCAAAAAAAAAAAAAAGATTAAAAAAACCCAACCCTACTCATGAAACAATAAAAAAAACTCCGCGTTTTTAATTTCATGTAATCCAGTTTGTTGTGAAGCATCCCCTATAGCTTTCATCTTTGTTTAACATATGCCCGTGTTTTGTTTAGTTCAGTTTTCCCTTTGTTGAGACATACACAGTTCAAGAAGTAAAAGTGAAACCAAGAATTAAAAGTGGGCTTGATGCCAAAGAAAATATGGATTTGAATGCCACTGCTGCAGAAGAGAATTATCCTTGGAATATAGATGGGGACTTAGTAGAAGCATCAGAAGTTCATGTTCGGTAAGGCTGAGTATTTTGTTTATGGACAGTATCCCTGTAGAAGATTAGTACTACAATGTTAAGTGTATATATACAAATTACACCAAAAGTGAGTGTTGTAAATACTGTAAGAACAATATTTTTGTGTCCTGCTGTGCAGGAACTCTACCACATTGCCTTGTGCACATCCCTGGAAAGGTTTATGACTCCCATGGCCTTCCAGATCCTCTTATGCCCTTTCAGCCCTTTACTCTTCTGTTTGTTAGAAGAGAACAGGTGAACATGGAGTTCAGTGAGTCTGGGAGGACTTATTTGGGTAAGCTTGGAGAGCACTGTTTGTAAGCTTAATAAAAACAGTTGTTCAATTGTGGGAAACTTGGTGGTGCTCGAGATTAAGGTTCATGTATAGGACTGAAGAAAAAATATTAATACAGAGAAACTGGAGGATTAGCAGTAGAAATAAATGTGAGGTGGCTTTTTTTTTTTTTTCTGCATTGTGGACAGGGTCAGAGTAATGTAGTCTGAGCTATAGAAGACCGATTCCGTTATAGGATGACTGTGAAAATATAGTTCTAGAGATGACCTTGTAGGAGAAGTCAAAATGTAATTCATGTGATTTTATTCCATATACCACTTCATGTATGTTTTTTTAAAAAAAAAAAAAAAAAGGCACAAATTTAAGACCTGATGGAATTGATAGTTTGACTTCCTCCCTTCACAGGGTGCATCCTCAGCTTATTAATCTCTATGGAGTGAACACTGATGATCTGGAGAGTTCCAAAGCAACATGCAATTGCATATAGATGGGACACACTGCATGTTCTGTATGAGTCCTTGTCACACCTGCATGCTCTTCTTTCTAAGGTCCCATTCTTGCACTCATTGAACTCAGTTGTAATAGAAAGGATGTTCATTATATTTCTGGTTTTAAATTTTTATCAAGTTATACGTATTTTTTCAAGTTAAAAAAAAAAAAAACCTTTAGGCTTAACAAAAAGAAGTAATTATATGGATTTCTTTTATAAATTTTTGGTTCTGAAATGATCTGTCAGAATAGATGGAAAGTTTTCTGTTTTCTTTAAAATTATTCAAGCTTTTGCAGTATATTTAATGTGAAATATTTTTGAGTTTGCTGTTGTTACCATGTTGACAGGTTACTCAGTTCAAATGGAACTAGTAAGTGGAGATAAGATGGTGCTCACACTGAGGAATAGTGGCAAAGTATATAGATCAGGTATTTCTATTTCTAGGTGTCACTTACAATGTCGCCTTAATATTTGTTTTCAAATCAGTTTTTAGTCAAATGTAATACAGCTTTTCTTTGATGAAAGGTATTCTAATGACTACTTCTTGTACATAAGAAAAAAAATATTGAATGTGTTACAGAGCTGATGGAATATTAAGTATAGTTTTTGTTGTTACTGAGAATAAAGTTGTGGTAAATAACCTTTAGTCACTGACTTAAATTTTGGTAACTGTCTTAAAGGACATAAATACTTGTGTAAGTGTGTGTTTATTTTTTTAGGTAACTTCTTAAATATTTACTACAACTATTTGAAATGAATACAAATTAAGACTGGATTCTCAAAGGAAGAGCCAGTTTCCAGAAAGATGATGAAAAGTAGCAGCCCTGTAGGTTTGTCTGCAGTGACACAGGGTTAAGTGTGTGGTTCTCGTCATTTGTCTATGAATTGTTACGAAAAAGGCTGATGCACAATGGTTTGAAAGCAGCTTTGTCTCAAGGCTGGCACAAGTTGCTCCAAGTCTTTGTTATGTAGGCAGTTCAGTATACTGTGAAATCCACTTGTTAAAGATTTCATTAAATCCCTTTACGTGGGATCTTTATTTACCAAACTTACATGAGCTGTATATTTTACCCTATTTTAAATCTTGTGAAAAATTTTTACTGGTGGTAAATAAGCTACTCAAGTATTGCAGATGGCTACTTGTGTTCTCAGAACAAGCTGTTACTTGTTGGAAACCTCATGCAGTTTCTGTGGACAAACATGGCCAGTAGTAAAAGCCAAATTCATAGACAATAAAATGCCTCTTTCAGAGGCAATCATTATAGGAACATTGCAGCTATAGTTCTGCTAGGCACTGGGGCAGTGATGGCAGAGCAGGGCCATAGCATCCTTCAGGCTGACTGGGGCCATGACAGGGCCCTTGCCCAAACTCCTGGTCCAAGTGGTCCAACGACAAGCTCAACTCTGGTTGCTCAGGGCTTTATTCAAACTGATCTCAAGGCCTTTGAGAAAGGATATGACCTCACCTCTCTGAGCTCCAGTGCTGGCCTGTCTCCATGAGGAAAAGGATTTTCCTGATGTTCAGTGGGATCCTCTCATTTCAGCTGATGGCTGTTCTCTGAGTCACAGTGAGTAGTCTCCTATTACATTGTTATACTTGATATTTATATATTGATATACTTGGTATTGCACCTAATACGTTAATGCTTATGGTAATTCAAATAAAGCTTCGTAAAGGTGTATGAAAAGAATATTCTAGCTACATGTAGTAGATTTAACTGTTTTTATTACATAACTGAAAAGTAACAAAAGAACTTACAAAAGAAACAGCATTCATGTGCTTATCTTGTTGGGGTCCACTTGAATAAAGTAAAATCAAGTGATTCTTTATAATCTTGCCACCATTAAGACAGTGTACATTTATTTTTGTCAACCTTGTTTATAACAGTAAATTGACTTTTGTTTCATATCTTGAGAACAGGCAACCAACATTTACACGTTAATAACAAAATCCGAATAGAAAGCATTCCAAGGCAACATTATCACATTTACTGACTTATGTAAACTAATTCAAAGATAAATAAAATGCTTTAGTTTCATTTCTTTGCATTGTTTGTACTAAAAAGAACTTCAATGCTTTTTCCAGCATTTGAGGTATATTTGTATGCTGTAATATCAAACAAATTTCTGTTCAAAGCCATTTTGGTTAAAGTGCAAAAAATCACTAAAGCCATTTGAAAGATGAACATCTCTTATGTTTCATAGACTTGCAAGAAAGTATTTCATTCTTCACATTCTTCATGTTTTTTGATATACAAACACAGAAATATATATATATATATAAAAATACATACACATTCATTTGTCCTTATGCTGCCTAAGATTTTTCAGAGAAAAGTTACTTTAGAGGGATCCACAACTTTAGCATCAAATTAAGGAAATGGAAATCACAAAATGGTCCCCAGTACTGTTATAATCTGTGGACAATGTGTCTTTTCTGGCACCAAATACAATCCATTTGCAAAAATGTTTGTTTTTGAAGGCACAGTGCATTGTTTTTGAACTAATTCTCATAAAATGGTGCAGCTTCAAAATGTATGTATGTATTAAACTTGTTTCTCTTTACAGTTCAGAAAGACATCAAAGACAGGGCAAGAATAGCCTTATTGCATACTGCTGTTGCCATAAATTCAGTTACTGATGACAGCGTAGATCCTGCAGTTGTACTGGGGAGCAGTCCTGTTTTTTATTTTTCTCCTGAATGTACTATTTATTTCACCAAAGCTAGGTGGCAGTGCAAACTTATCTAGCTGAAACTTCCTGTAGTAGCAGATCAGTGGTTTAAACCATGTTTCCATTCAGTCATTTGCCTTTCTACTCAGTCACTTCTGAAGATGCCAGGTTAGATGATTATTGACTAAAAACTTCACAAGAACCCACACTAGCTCTCCAAATGGCTTGTTAGATACATTCAGGTAGATAATCTAAAGATAAAATTTGGCCCAGTATAGTTGGCATTTGCTGTGGTGAGGTACATTAGTTTCTCTGTTTTCTCATCATGTGAAGTCTGTCTTTCAGATACTGGAAGAATAATAGTACTAAATATTACTATACTAAGTATTATATAAAAAAAAAATCTTCAAATAAATAAAAATAAATACTTGCTTAAAAAAGCCCTCACATAGAAATATTTCACTGCAGAAATCCAAAACATCATGGCACTGGTGTTTAAGGAAAGGACAAAAAATTTTGTCATTTTTGCAAGTCCCATGTTACAGATGGCTACTACTTACTTATGATCTCCTATACATTACTCTTTCTACAGCTGACAGAGGATTCTGTGCTGCATGTCCAGGATACCACACAGAATTCCCTGTTCTAAGTCTACCTTTGGCTTTCCTGGCTCTGTCTTGCCTGGCTACATATCTCTAATACTGTAGAGCTGTGCCTGTCAAGCCAAAGCTTTTTGAGGTAAGAAGCCCAATAGTGCTTCTGATAGCTGTTTTCTACATCTGTGCACTCTAGTTATGGTCCTTCTGTTGGTTTAAGCTAATGTACCCTTGTAAAACTGCCAAATCAGGATGAGGGAGGATTTCTTCTTGAATGTTTAATGAAAAGATTACTGAAATTTGAAAATTCATAAAATAACTCATGCTGATACATTTGAGATCTTATTTTCCAGAATTGGTAACATTTTATTTTCTCAGACCTCTTCATTCCAGTAAGTAATCATTCTTTTCTTTATCTTTAGTGTTCTCCTGTCTGTTTGAAACCAGAGATGATATTTCAAATACCACTGTAAGACTTAAAAACAGAAATTGTTTTACTATTTCCATATTAGAAAAATAACTGAACATTAAGATGTAGTCATCAGTACAGATCTAGGAAATACACGGTTGTTTTGTAAGGGCAAGTCAGCTCATGAGCACTTTCTGTTTCACTGGTGTTTCTCTTGTGAACTAACCTGAAATTCTTCATTTCAAAATAAGTTTTATTTGTCCTTCTAGTCATCTTTGTTCCCACTTGTAAAACTCCAGCTGTCTCTCCTATTCATGTCCTGAGGGACTGGTTTGTATTGCCTTTTGAAGAAGCCAATCTGAAATACACCAAGAGATTCCAAAATTATGTATGTCATCAAATGTAAGCAGTATAACTAATATAAAATATCCATCTATAGTGCTTACAAACGGATGGTATCTGTCATTGTTTCATCACACTAAGTCATCATGTGGTACTCATCAATTAAAAGAAGGAGTTGCAGCTCTCCTGCTGTAAGGAGTGAGAACTGTCCACAAAATTCAGTGTTTTTAGAAAATGTGAAAAGGTAATAAGACATTCCAGTTTAATCTGTATCATTTCTACACTTCCTGGGAAAAATGATGGAGAAAGTCTGCATTCAGGTAGAGGTAACTAACGGTATCTTAACTATGTGGTAGAGCAGCTCTTCTTTCATTGTTTTCTTAGTTCATTGTGCACAGGACTTTTTAGCATATATGTGGTAGTTTAAATCATTTTATTCTGACAAGAAACTATCTTGTAAATAATTACTGATCGTGTGTCAAGTGATGTTAAATGTGCAGTATCACTCCACAAAAACAACTAAATTTATATGAAGTTACATAAATCATTAGATGGCACAAAAACCTTGAGAAGGGATTTATAGTACTGAATAATGCAAAATGTAGAATATGTATAAAATAAAACAAAAGAAAATGGATAAGTATTTTTGAAAATGCACTATATTAGGAGTCGTATATCTTTAGAAAGAAAAGATAATAAAATATTATTTTATCCCTTAAGCTGGATTAGTGAATCCAAAAATCCTCTAAAAGTGTGAATTCTTAATGTGAGAACAATGGAGAAATATTGGAAACCTACCTTCCATAATATAAGTGAAAGCAGCAAAAACAAGGTAATACCAGCTATTAAGCCTATTCCAATAATTAGTACAGTGACATGGTATTTTGGCTTTTGGTGGTGCACTCCTTCCAAATAGACCTGAAGGTGGAAAATAAATTTAATGTTATTTTTTTTTTCCTAGTAACAAAATGGGGAAAATGAGTTACATCCTTAAATAATGAACACTGTCTTCAATGTTTGTGGCTAAATATGTACAGAATGCTTTTTCTTTTCTAGTTTAAAATAAATTTAGTAAGAGAATTCTTACATGTGCAACTTGCTTGTCCTTCTGTAGTTCAATAACTTTTGTGTTTTTTTCTGGTGAAGCTGTTGCTCTTACTTCGAACTTCAAGGTAGATGCATCATCCTGATTTTAAACAGCAACATAAAATCCCACATTTTTTAAAAAGTAACTTCAACATGTTAATTCTTATCCAGCAAAAATGGTAACACAGCTGCTCACAGAAACAGAATCTCACACAAACACACATGGCATTTTTATGCCTTTTTCTAATCACAAAATAAATTAGTACCAGAACCTGGAGTGAAGCCTGATTGGGTTTTACTCAACACTAAATTCACGCTGCTTTTCTTAGAAAAGTGCAATTACGAATTGGAATTAAATTCCACAGAACCCAGCCAGAATAGGCAAAGAAATATATAAAGTGATAATCTAGAACACATCTTTAAGTGGTTTGCCTTTTCATATATCACTTGCAAAACTAGCACTGAAAACATAGAATATGTAATATCTATCATTGATTAGATCTACTATTAATATCCAGAAATTATATGCAGAGAATAATAAAAATAAGCCTTGAAAAATGCCTCTCAAGTATGAAAAATTCATGTGTTACCATTTCTAAAAGCGAAGGAGTAGCCTCCAGGTGCAACTGAACAGTTGCTTCTTTTCCATTTTCCATGTTTCCAAGCTTGCAACGTATTTGTAAGCAAAGGCTGTCATTTTTCATGCAGTACTGCAGAGGGGAGGGAAAGATTAAAGTTTGAATATATCAACTGTGTATTTTTAATGTTAAAGACACTCCAGAAATGAGTAAAACAAGAGCTCCATGTTTGTTCTTGAAAGGTCAGGGGTTGTAGCTTTCCACTGACACCTCTCTCAACCCATGAATTGTTTATCACTGATGATAAAGGAACAGCACAAGGCACCAACCTAATTGTTATATAACACAATGGGTCATTTTTTCTTAAAAGATTGCTCTTTTTAGAGAAAAATCATAATTGTGTTAAGTTGGTTGCCTCTATATTTTTATATTACTTCAGAAATTATATATGGCAATGACTTTATGATACACAGCATCAGAAATATAAAAGTACCTCTTAAATACTTCATTGTGGTAGGGCACTCATACTCTGACAGCTTGCACTATTTCCCTCAACTCTGATGAAGAAAGAAAAGCAAGCCTTTACATGATTATATTCTTTACCCAAGACTTCATTACCTAAGTCCTCATTTGAAAGAAATACTTTTGATACTCTAGTGCAGGGTTACTCTTGAGAAGTCTGTGATATTCTGTAATGTGCTTGCTTAAAACCTCACATAAAAATATCTAATAGGTCAAGTTTGTGGGTTTTTTATTTTTAAGATGAAAGTATTAAAACTGTACGTTATTATCAAGTTCTAGGACATTGAGATTTCAATGAGAACAAACTCTCGACAGTGTAACACTAGAATAGTCATTTTGGTTTGGACTACATATTCAAGTATCTGAACTCCAACAGGGATAAAGCTGAACAGGCCAGGCACCTGTGATGTTCTCTCAGTCTCCCAATTATATTTAGTATGGAGCTTCCTGAGCCAAAATGATTTTCTGTATATTCAGTATCAGAGACTTTCAGTCCTATTAACTTCTATAACCTTCTCAAAATTCTCTTATTTTTAGCATCCTTCAGTAAGAAATTCTACCATGAGTATAGCTTGCCTTTGGTGATGTTCTTTCCTGCTGGAAAAGGCAATGAACATTTATCTGTATACTTCATATAAGTAACGACTACTTTTCCTGTACACATAATTCTCAGTTTGTCACTGAATTTCATCTGCTGTTCAGTTTGCCCACTCACTCAGTTACATAACACTTCTGCAGTTTGTCATAGGTGATTGTCATGCGTACCAACTGTGGAAAAATGACGTTATTCAACCTTCTCCCCTCAGTTCTCACCTCGTTCACTAAATCACTTACAACTATGTTGAACGTACTATAGGTCCCAGCACAAATCCTTGGAAGAGTGCTCTGGTAACCTCATTATATAAGATATATACCTCTATCTTAAGGCTCATTCATACAATCATTCATTTCCCAGTGATTTTAAAATATAGATCTTACCAGTTGTCTTTTAGCAGGCTTTGAAAAGAAAGTGACAACATCCTTCAATATGTTTTCAGTTTTTTCTGCTGCATTACAGTTCTTCGGATATTCACTGTAGAAGCACTCTCCAGATGTTGTCTGAAAATAAAAATAACAATCACTGCTTGATTTTAAATATCAGATTATAAACAGAAGACAGATTTCTTAAAAGAAAGCAGCTCAAAAGGAAGATAACTTTTACTTTTAGATTTCTTGAATATATGGAGCTGAACATCATTATAGCCCTACTCAACCTGCTTCACTATAGCTAACATACTTCTACACTTCCCTGTTACAGCGAGTTATACAGAACACTTGGAGTAGAAAATATATAAGTAAGTCAGAAAGGGTCTTGAACTTACTCTGTGCTCATCTGAATCAACAACTGTAGGCATACATATAGACATTGTAGACATAAGACATCTATTGTATCCTATTTTAGCTGCTGCTGATATTTAGTTTATGAATATTCATGTTTTACAAAGGAAGGATTGTGTACTATATGTTCTACATAACAAAAGTTTTGTTTTGATGTGAAACAACTAAGGCTGATGGATGGACTAGAGTTTTCAAGCAGTTATTCAATGCAGAAATTATTATTTTTTAAATAAAAAAATACACTTTACTCTGCTACTTAGTATCAGGAGTGAATTGAAAAACACAGAACACAAATGCATGCCAAAGATCAGGCTTTGCACAGATGGATTAACTGAATTCAGTGGAACTCTACTAAGTACCTAAGGTATTAGACAGGATTGAAAGATAGGAATAAAAACTGAATGCATACTTAGTACCTAAGTCCTGCTATGCTTCTGGTATTCATAGAATTCATATAGATATAGTAAAATATTAAATAACGTGTGCTTACCTTGATATCCAAGACATTGAATAATTTGAAGTCATGGGGTGGAAAAGCATTAGGTATCATTAACTCCAAGTTTACATTTGGAGCCATGCTGGGTCCTGCATTGATAACCTTGTGGGGAAGAATGCTATGTTTAAAGCTCTGATTCAAGGTAGCTATTCAAATAACAAATATACGTATGTAAATATATGAACTTCACAGAACAGGGTAGCTCCTACATTGTTATGAAACTGGATTCTGCTAGAAGCTTTAATGTTTATAAAGATTGCTTAATTCATTCTGCAGGATTACAGAATACTTCTCTGAACCCAATGAGTAAGTGGTGCATATCCGTGATGACTGCCCCAAGGTTATACAGACTGCCTTCCAGGAGAATGTGCAGAAAGAAGTAAGAGACTTAAGTCTGTCTCCTGATTTTAATCTACTGGAGACAAATCTTGATACCTATAGATTTTCTTGTAAATAGCTCCTACTTTCACTTGCTTACCATAAGATAATTTCTTTTAGAGTTTCTTAATCTACTGCTTTCATCTTGTGTCTGTAAGTATCTTGTTTGAACATTCAGTGGAATAGTGCCCAGGCAAAAAAAAAAAACAAAACCAACAAAAAAACCCAAGTATTCTAGGAGGGATTAACAACCACTTTCCATCACCTAATGCTTAAAAATTGCTTTTTGCCCTTCTATTTTTAAAAACTTATTGACCATGCAGTTTGTTTTAATATACACTGAAAATCTAAACATTATTCTTCAAACCAAGGATAACAGAGTTACAAAGAAAAGCACTTACGTGGAAAGTGAAGTTGATACTCTCCTCCATACATGTAACTGATGCTTCATTCTCCTTTGTTCCATAAACAAATGAAGCTGGTGTTACAAATCTACAACAGTTTAGAAGTTATTTAATAGATTTGATACATAGCATTAGCGTAACTTCTTTCACTATGAGATCTCCTACAGCACTGATGCCAAAAAAAGAATTACTCAAACTTCTTGTTAGCTAAAGCCAGGAACACCAAGTAGAAATGTACCTTTCTCCTATTTCCACTTGAGGTAGATAAATGAGAAAAGGTCACAAAAGCTCACCATAAACTATGTTCTGTGAATGTGCCTCAACAAACCCAGGATGTGGTCCTTGTAAAGCAAGGAATTTGAGGCAAAAAAAACCCCCAGTAACACAATCTAATTTCACACTGAAAAAGGCATCAGCAGAACAGAATGAACAGTGTTGTGAGAAACGGTTGCTCTTCTCTTCAGCATCCACCTGAAGCACCTTTTTTTCCTTAGAGAGAACTGATAGCCTACTGTTATCTTCATCTCTATCTTAAGTTTTCAAAAACTGATTGAAACCTCCAGACCATTTGTTCCAGAGAATCAAGAAAACAAGGCATCAAGAGCAAGCTGCTATAAAAGCCTGATACATCTTTGTTTTCTTCCTGAGGCATTTAATTGGATAGCCAAGTAAAACACTGCTATAAAACTCACTGTGTTAGAATTAGTAACTGATGCCATCTGTTACAGCAGTAATTGATAGAATATCTATGTTGATCCATAGATTAGCATTCATTTATAATACTTAGTATGTAAGACTCCATTTGTGCAGGTTTTCAAGATTCTTTCATGACTCTGTGAATGATTATGTCATTCAGGGGGGTTTCTCACACAAGTGAGAAACTGCACACTTAAAAGACTCAGAATTCCAATGTTAGTGCCTCATTCACAATTTATTTCAAATTTTTTGTAGAAACCGAACTACACATCCTGCCCAGTTCTTCAGTTTTGGAAGGAGCTTTGTTTAAAGAAAATTAAATAGCACAATTGATATTAATGACCTCATCTCACAGCAGTGGAAACAAGAGCTTTGAAGGGCAGAGTCCAGGATAGCTGTCCCATTTCAGTTCCAGGATTTTTCAGCTACCTCACACTTCTAGTTAAAAGCTTTGGGAATTCAGAACAAAAATAAGACAACAGTCATAGATATGCAGGAATAGCAAGAGTTGACTTACCCATGAGCATTTAACTCAATCTCATACTTTAGAGGTACAGCTACAGTCACCATGTTATCCAGTAACATGTTCTTATCTTCATTTTTGCTAAAAACCAGGCAAGAAAAATCAGTATAGAACGCATTATCATATGCTATACATTATTTCTATAAACAAATGCTAATCATCTTTTAGCTTCTTAAAAGCTCCAACATTTTATTGTTAAAAACATGCCAGACACTAAAAAATAAGATCTATACAGGCATAAACCTGCTTATTAGACAGCTATTTTTTGTGCTTTTTTTCTTTTCTTTCTTTTTTTTTTTTCAATTTCCGTTTTTCTAAAGATTTTGTAGTGGATGTGCTTTCTTGTAGTTGTGCTTCAGTAAGGCTTTTCAGTTTTCTCAATTCTGTTTTGAAAAGCTAAGAATAATTTTAATTGAGCAATTTTTATTAGACTTTACCAGCTAGCATTAATGATGATGTTGAGGTCGTCATCTGCTCTGGTGAAAGAGCTTGCATCCAAAGGGAAACTGAAATCCAGCTGTCCAACAGCAACAACAACAGAAAAAAAAAGAATCCTTTTTTAAATGCTAGTGTATCTTAACACAGTTTTAATCAAAATATTTTATTAAAAACATCTATAATTTCTTGCTCTTTCTAAAAAAATAAAAAAGTAAGGCCTAAATACGTACTTCTTTTGCATCTTCTATTCATTTTGGTCTAAAAAATTTGTTCATAGCCTTAGTCAATTTACTTGTCTAGGAAGCTGACAACCATAAAGTGATACACAAGGAAAAGAATGTTCTCTCTTAATGACTTTATCCAGAGAATATTCCAGCAGATATCAACATTACAAGAAATGTTAGTTTATAATGAGCGAAAGATTTTGCAAAATTTTTTTTTCCTGAAAATCCTGTTAACATATTCAGAGTGTTTTTAAAGCATAAAATTTAGGTATAGCTTACCTTTGATTTTTGATCTACATATAAATAACCAACGCTGCACTCAAGTTTCACTGCATGAATATCTTTGTCTAATACTTCACAGTGTATCTGTTTTTCTTCCTAAAATTAAGGAAAACTACTAATGATTAAAACAAAACTTACTTTCAGACACTTCAAATTGCACAGACTCTAACTGCACTATTCAAAAATACATAGAATATTCATACTATTTATGACTTCATGATAAATGCAACCCATTACTTCACATTTTGTTTTTAATCAGAGAAGCTGAGATGCTTAAGTGGTCATTTTATACAGAGCACTGTGGGATCAGTTATTTTAAGATGACAGAAAAAGAAAATAATTAGATCTGTGACTTCTTCATAAGACTGGAGAAGATCTAAGAAGTTTTCTGTGATCACTGGAAACATGATCCAACCAAAGTCGCAGTAACATATGGAAATGTATTTCGAAATCAATCTTCTCTTGTTATTGTTACCACATCTCGTTGTTGAAATTATACAAAAGCAATCTAACACTGATTAAATCACACCTATTCTGTGGTTTAGGAAGGTAGAAATCTAAGAACTTCAAAAGCAGTCTTGTCAGCTTTCTGAATTTGTGTGTGTGAGGGGTTAATTTTCAGAAACTCAACTATTCATTACCATATTTGGAAAATGTCTGGCTGAGAAATAATAATATCAAAGGATTACTGTTTGGCAGATTTTCTTGTCCTTACCAAGTCTGGAACTCGAATGAAATAAAGGCCTTTAGGGAACTGAATGTGGAGGACAGTTTCATATGCATCATCTCCAGCATTGTGCAGAGAAACGTTCAACAACAAAGTCTTTGTACTTCCAACGACAAGGTACATTTTCTTATCATGAGGCCTACAAAGATTATAACACCAGTGAAAAATAATTGTATATACAGCTTATATGCAAAACATTTTTTCTCCTGTTCCTTTAGTTAATTTCATCTGGTTCTGAAAACGGCTGAGCTGGAAATCATTAAGATTATTAAGATTAGATGATGGTCAACTCACTACCGTGCCCCTTTGAGAGCCTGAGGCTACTAATATGAAAGGTGTTAACAGACACTGCTTCTGGCTTTTTATGGGATAGGGCCTTTTCTTAGAAAAGAGAATATCAGTGTGCTCCCGATGCACTATTTTCAGACATTATTTCACAATCCACTCAAGTTAATACGACACAGGTCACAAGGAGGGTAGGCAATCATGCCTATCTTATGATCTATGTGATGTTCTGTAATCGTGTTACAAGTACAAATGCCCTATGAGGATCTAAAAGTAAACTTCAGCTTGACATTAAAGTTTAATTAAGACTTGTAGAAGCGTTGCCTAGAAATAGACATTTATCAGATATTCTGGCTTGAAACCAAGGCATTAGTCACTGAACACCTTTGGGAAAGAATCTGGCACTTAGACAAGCAACAGAAGGTAAAAGCACTGCATAAGCAGATAGGTTCCAAGACAAAAGCGAATTAAAGAGAAACACAATGTTAACATTTCAGTAGCTTGATTAAATTTAGGTTAAATTTTAAAATTATTTTACTTGTTATGTGATAACCATTCAGTCCTTTTATACACATTAAAGCCAAGCTCATTAACAACACACTGTCACAAAGATGCCTCCCAGCTTAACATCGAAGTACACAAAAGCACCAGGTGCACATCTGGGACAACAACAAAGCTGAACCAGAGCTTTTCCCTGGTAATCATATTTCATTCTTCATTAAAAAATGTATGATGCGGACTAGAAATTTACAGAGCTGGCCAAAATCTGAGCAATCTAAACAAAACATGATAGTGTATACACGAAGACTCATAATTAGGCAAGTAAGTAAAGCATTACATCAATGCCCCTATTTGATTTCATTCTTTTAAGACTAGAAGCGTTTGCTTTGCTGTTCAAGGATAATGAATGCATTCTGTCTAGACAAAATAAATTAATGCTTCACAGCTAACTAGTTTTTAATCGAGATACCAGGGGCACAATGCAATTTAAGGTGATACCTCACACTTTATCAAGATATTTAGCCTATTTATTTACACTGAAAAGCTGCTACTGGTACCTAATGCTAAGCAGGTATGTTGTAATCCGTTCTCCTTTCTTAGATCTTTGAAGCACTTAAAAAATCACATTAGTAATATCACAAATGGAAATGCTGTAGTCTTTCCTTCTGAGAAGTTTATGACCATTTCAAAGACAAAAACAAACAAACAAAAAAACCCTGAAAGTTTAAGAAAATGAAGGGGCGTTAGACTCATGTTATAGACTACATGTCAAAGTAGGAAAAAATACAGTAATCTTATTCTGAAATCTATGAAGATGAAAGAGCTTGTGCTCAGGATCACCCACATGTGATTAATTAACATTATGTGTTTGTTGTCATTGTTTTGTGTCATTTGAGGGTGTTCTAAGAGATAAACCTTGTATCGTGATTAAAGCACAATTAACTTTAAAAGTGATAAACTACATAAGAAAATCCAAGCCTCAGACAAAATACCTTACTTGAGATTCACAACAGGCACTGTTGTCATTTGGTTTTTATGTAATAAAATGGGCTGATTTTATGCAAAGTGTAATACTGAATAAAGAAAAAGGTTATGAAGATAAAATTTAACTTAAAAGCTAACTGCTAATGTCTGTGTTGAAAACAAATGAGAGTACATGGCATCAAACTTTCTAAAGAAGAAGATAAATGTAAGTATATCTTTCAAAGAATGGCTTGGTTTAACAGACATTCTTCAAGATAATAATAATTTTATTTAAATATTTTGAAAGTGCATTAATGATATTGCAGAATAACAACAGGATTTCATCATGATAACTAATTGGAAAGAATAAGAAAAACTGAAACATTAAAGGGAATCTCAAAGAAAACTGGACTGTAAATTAAAAAAAAATACCAAATAAAATTATTTTTTGAAAATGCAAGCTGATTCGTATACAGAAAAAGAGGCTAAATATTGCAGAATTCTCAACCATCTGGTATCTCAGCAGTATAAAACTGAAGATGGTAATATTCTTATGTAAGTGAAGAAAAGGAACCACTTTATAATTGAAAGGCCTTAGTAGGAAACTGAAGAATCTTCCTTGTACAGTGCAAGTACAGCACCTTTGTGAAAGCTGCAGAAGTAACCGAGTTTGTCAATTTATCAGCAATTATGAGTTCTGAATGTAAATTGTGCTCTTTTACTTAGCATGCTTATGTGTGAAGCATGGAATACACAAGTGTACCTTTTTGTCAGATTGACATCACTTTATGAGCTGTAAAGTCTTCTAATTATGCAAGAATAATTCTTCAGTTAGGTAGATTTCTGTTACATTTCCTGGAAGATTTATGATTTTAATATTCTTCAACTAAAATGAGTTTTCTTCCTTATATGTATTTTTAGGGAGTTCACAGTCTACTTTCGCTAATTCATTTTATTTACATTCACGATAATAAAGAACAATTTAGATAAAATCTAATCTATACTTACTTTGGAAAAGTAACTTTTCCAGAAACTCTCAAGTCAGCAGAGCAATTTTCTTGGGAGCAAATTCTTGCAAAAACAAACTATAAGAGACCAAAAACAAAACCAAACAAACAGAAAAAAAGTCATTTAAAAATAAATGTATGATTTTGTTACCAATACACAGAATTGGCTAATGGCCCTTGGTCCTAGAATAGGTTATGATTTGCCATTTTGCAAACACGTTCTGTGCACCAACATCTACAGAAAGGCCTTCCAAGCTAGTACATAATCTCTCACCATTAAGCCAGTGGTGCATTTTCAGCTGATTTTAAAAGTAGTATATTTTAGAGGATCCAGAACTGAGGTTTCTGATGTCTCTTTCATGATACAACAGTAACTCTTGAAAGAGAGCTCTACTACACAGACTTATCAAACTGGATGTCTGATGAGACTAGAGATAACCATGAGTTGCTTCTGTCTGTGCCTTGATTATCAGTGTGCCACAGAGCACATTTATATCACTTGTCACTATGTTCAGCAACTTCCCGTATTTAACTCTGTGGCTCCTAAAACATAATGTGTCAAAATTTTGTGTGAAGCTACTTTCAATTGAAGATTAAAATGTGAATATTTACTTACTGCATTTGAAAGAAGACATCATACACTAACCTTGCTTTTTATAATATCTTTCTCTTTCCTCCTTTGAAGAACTGGTTGGAGTGGAGAAAACTCTTGAGTATCTCTTTTCTGTAGAATATGTTGCCCCAGACGATAACTTGCTTCAACATGTACAGGAGTCAAGATATCCCTTACATCTTTCTATGAAAATTGGAAACCTAATAAGTTAATCATATAGACATGTATGCGAATGTTTTAGAAATTATGTGGAGCCTTAGAACAAAGTAAAACAGGATCACTTATTGCTTTCTACATTTAAAATAATTTCCAATACCATATGGTTTAAATATTTTTCCAGATGTCTTTATCAATGAAAGAGTTAATCAGAAATGCAGAAAATCATAATACATTCATTGATAGCATCAGGCACTTCAGAACATATACTTTTATTAAAAGAAGTCTAATTGAATAGTGATCTATTTTAATTCCATCAACAATACTGCCTTGTACTACTGAATTACAAAAGCGGTAAAAGTAGGCTAAAAGGTAAAAAATCAAATAGTGGGATAATGCCAAACAAACCAATGGATATTTCTGTGTGAAATCAAAAGGAGTTCTCTTTCAGTACCACTCAATCAGTTCATACCTACATTTTATTTTTCTGCCTTTGTATTTCCTATTCCATATTAAGGAGAGATTAAACTCCTCAATAAAGTACACCGTTTCCATATGAAACCTTGACTGTGCAAGAATGTTGGAGATCAGAGCCCAAACTGTCCACTTGTGAAAACTGAACAGCTTGAAGTCCTGAGCACCAACAAGAGCAGACCTGACTGAAATATTCCCTAAGAATAAGAGATAGACACTGTTGTCTTTCCACGTGGCCACTACTTTAATTCTTAGCTGCAAGCTTGCTTTCACCAAATGACATGAAATCGAATTCATAATTTCCCACAGGGTCTCCTCTGCATCTACTTTATATTATTTTCAGTGTACTAATTGGCTATTAATTACTCTTTACTTAAAATACATAAAATGCACATGAACAGAACTGTTCTTGACAGACATTTACACTTAATTTTAGAAGCATCACAAAAATTTTCATACAGAAACCTCAGTGGGTGGAGATGCTTTTAATACTAATTAAAAATTGGAAAAAAAATTGATCTGTATGGAAGAAAAGATACTAATGATAGACTATAGGAGCTGATGAGCCAAATCATATCTTTCCTCCTACACAAATACATGCTGATGCTGGTATAGAAATCTGTACAAGGTCAGCTGTCTGTCAACCCTCTTTCAGCCTATACAACCCTTGTAAAAAAGTGACAAATTGCCATTGCTCCTTTAAGAAACATTCATTTAGGTTTAACTACTAGTTGAGATACATCTAGGCAGTCTTCCAGGGAGTAACACAAGCTTTCCATTCTACCCGAAGCGTGAAGAATTATCATGAAGAATTGGTTTCTAATGATGTCATAAACGAAACAGAAGAAAGAGAGTGAAAAATACATATGTAGGGTTTTTCTAGCCATAGAAGATTATGTCAATTTCCCAGCCTCTGTGCAGGATCAACTGCACCACTCATCCTAACAGATATTTGTTCTAAAAGGTCACAGAATCAATACCTTGAGGATTTTAAAGAAAAGGTCAGGCAAGCTAAGGCATTATTTTATTTCCCTTTTTCTCCTTACATCTAAATATTCACTGTTCTTAATATTTCTATAAAGAATTATTTTCCTCCTTAGATAATGCCTTACAGGAGACAAATCTTTTTTTATTTTTCCTGAGTTTAGTAAAATATGATTCCTCTTTGTCCAGTAGATTTTATTGTCTGATTGTATCTTAGGACTTCAAATGCTTCTTGATTACTCTACAATTTTTTGCTGGAGAGGGCAAGTTTGAAGATGTTTGATAGATTGAATCACTGTATTTTTTTTCTTGTTCTGTGAATGGCCTTAAGAACGTTGTCTTTGTCTGGACTGCATCTCTCACTTTTAAGATGGGTCCTTCATTTATTGCTCAGACGGATGTGACAAACATGAATACTGCATTTCATTTCCTTTAAGGGACATTTGGTGTTAGAATCTTACTGACTATATTTGTATTAACTCACTTCTAAGTCAGAACTTCCTGCCTAATGTCCACTACTGCACTACTGTTGACAGCACTGCTGTCTCTGTGGCTTCTCTTCAAGCAATTCTACCACTAGGTTCATTCCACAACAAAGCTGTCTCTACAACTTCGTAGACAGAGAAAGGAAACCACATTCATGACACTAATCCAATCCAGGATACACACTGAGATTCTGAAGGACATACATTTATAAAGGCTAGACTTCTGTGAGCGGAGAAGTAGGGACATCAGTTTGTAGGCACAAAGCACATTTTTCACATCATTCAGTTCTGAAGTCATTCATGAAATTCCCATGAGTACTCTTCCTACTCCCATGGAAAATGTATGTAACACCACCATATCCACTTAGTTGCTACAAACCCATCATCCATAGAAGGGTGAAAAAAAAATCATAAAATGCTCATGTCCTACTTTGTCAATGTGATGATTATTGTTAAACACATTTTCTCTGACAGATGTGATGGCAGGCCCACTGCCTTGCCTGTAGAAAGCTGAATAAGCAACAGAACTGAAAGGCATCGATTGAGGAAGTTATAAACACAAATAATTTACTTCAGAAATTATGTGAAGCTACTGTAAACAAAACAAGTTATTTTGCAGCAAGCAAACACTGAATTTACAGAGCAATACATATTGAAAATTACATTACCCTCATAAATGCTGGATGACTTTTGCAGGCAATTTTTTTTCTGTTAATCTTTATACTTCCAAAGGTTGTGTCAGATGTTCCATTGGCAGAAAAATAAAATCTTGCTTGTGTATCCACTTTTCTCTTCACATCAACACTCAGATTATAAAACATTTCTGCAAAATAAAAAATAAAGAACATAAAAGTTATAAAAACTTTAAGTATAATAATTTTCATGAATTTACAAGATAAATCATTTTTTACTCACTCCCTTAAATATGTTTTGTAATATCTATCTTAAAATGCTCCAGTTAAACATTCTAAATTGGTAAGTCTTAAGTTAAAATGCAGTTTACCATTACACATATTCTCTGGAATGTTTTTCTAAAGGATAATATGGATTCTCAATACAGAAGATTTAAGTAATTTGACTTCATATACCATGAGGGAGACCAAACATTTCATGTGGTCTGATAGTGATACGACAAGGCTCTAAATCAAAAGAGGGGGTATTTAGGTTAGATGTTAGGGGAAAATTCCTTACACAGAGGGTGGTGATGCACTGGCACAGCTGCCCAGAGAGGAGGCACTCGGGGCCACGCTGGATGCGGTCCTGGGCAGCCTGAGCTGGTGGATGGCAGCCCTGCCCATGGCATAGGGTAGGAACTAGGTTTACCATTAAGGTTACTTCCAACATGAGTTATTCTATGACTGTATCCTAGAGCAGTCTCATATGATTTGGTCTTCATCTGAGAAGACTGATCATGCTGAATAATCTATTTGATTCTACATTAAGAAAAGAGATTAATTCATCATTCTATTTGCAAAGCAAAAGCCCAGACATATATTTGCATGTAGGAAGTACAGATAAACTTGATAGACACTACTGCTGGGCCCTGTGCAAAACAGAATACATTCTTTGGGGGAAATAAGAAAGAAAAAATAAGGTATTCACAGAATGCTCTATTTTTTGTAAACCTTTGTGGCATACTATTTCATTCCAAAGCATTACAATGATGTATCTATTTATTACAATGCTACGAAAGGGACCACCTGAGACAACATCACTACAGTGCAGTTCAAAGCTACAAGTGTGAATTTAATCACGCTACTTGTATATAAGCTAGTTCAGGTACTGGAAATAGTGTATCTATGGTATCATTTTCAGTACTGCTGCAAAATCTCTGTGAAAATATTGTGAAATGGTTACATGCAACCCCAGAGGAAAGGTTTAGTGTTGCCACAAAGTAGCGAGGTAGTTAACAATTAGTTAACAGTTATCATTAAATTCTTAGGCTACACAGTAGATGCAATAGACAACTCAGAGTTCCACCTTCATCCTCACCATGATGCCTACTCACCTTTTTGACATCACTACCTGCTGCATGACACGTAGCTCAAATTGTCCTAGTTTTTAGGACATTATTCAAAAATTAAAAAAAAAAAAAAGCATAAAAAATAATAATAGTAATAAAAAAAAAGGCTGGACACTGCAGGAGCTTAAAAAGGTATTGACTTTGTACAGTTTTTCATTTCATCCTGAACTCAGACCAGTGAACACCATTACTCATTGAATACCAATAGCATTATTTTGCAATTGTGCGTATTTCAAATGAATCCATAAATAGGAAATAGCTTACCAACATAACCAGGTACCTCTCGTCCTGTGTAGGTAAAACATATCTCCAGATTCATACAGGTGGCAGGCTGGTCATTTTCCATGCAGTTTAAATTAGTTCGATTTACTGACTCAAGGTGTTTTAAAGAAGCTTCAACAATTATCACTGGTTTTGTTCTAAGAATATAGAAAAGCCAGCATTCACTAAATGCTTCAGAAGTAACTTACACAGTCTCTACAGAATCCAACAGAATCTCTAACAGCATATATTTCTATTTTAATATTAAATTATCTGCATGTTAAAAAATCTAAGTAATTGCATGCAAATTCTTTGCTGCCTTAAGAAATTTCTTAGGAGTTATTCCTTTCTCATTAAAGGGTTTAGTGAAATGTTTCAGGTTTATAGCATTCTGGAACCAAATGACCAGTGTTAAAGATACCAAGAAGAACATCATGAGGTTACAATCTGCTAGTAATTTCTCTTTTTAAATTGCATTTTGCGAAGTACAGCTCTACTGCACGGTCTTTAAAAGCATGGAAATGTAGTAACCTCACCTGAGCACCACAGCAGAATCAGACAGAAATGCTCCAACTGCTATGTCTGTATGAAAAAAAATAGATCAATAAGCTTAAACCATCAACAGGAATTACATCTCAGGTACGAGTATTCTATAGTATACTCATATTTTGGCAACATTTAAAAATGACTTGCCCTTTATTTGTTAGAAGGCATACCCATGGCTTGCTTCTCTGTACAGATGATGATTGCTTAGATACCTGTCCCCTTGCCATTTGCTAGACTTGCAGATATATGTGACAGGATGATCTGATTTCTATTCCAAGTTTAATCAGCTGACATAGAAATACAATTCAGCTAACAGGAGTTATATGCCTTCTTTTAAACCCAAATATTTGATTTTGCTATGCTAAGCACATGTATAAATAAAACAATTTTATTATATTGCTACACATGTACTATGTCTAAAATTAGAGATCAGTAGAGATAGAAAATATGTATTTATTCCAATTCAATAGAGAACTACTAATGTAATAAGGAAAAACTTACACAGCACATATATGTTTTTTATATATATACACCCCTCTCAAAAGAGGTAGAAAAAGTAAATGTTAGATGAACCTAAATAATACTGGGGTCTGAGGATGTGACTTCCCAATCAGTAACAAGCAGGTAAGCTGAGAGCCGATGACATGTGCACTACCTCTTAACCCAGCATTACAAATTCAAGCTGGATGATGTTCCTATTTACTTAAGCAAAGCCTGCAACATGCAGTTCATGTTAACTTTATACTTTAACATAATTATGATTTGACATAATGTCTATCTATCTGTACATTGGAAGAGTATTGTAACATGCATAAAGGAAGGAGTTTTTACACAAAATTAGCACTTCTGTGTCCACAACAGTCTTAACCCAAAGTCATGAGACCTGTGTCAGGTTAATGTAAACTGTTCACACACACTGAGGGTTGCTGAGCTCACTGACTCCTAGCAAGATCCAGACTACATGAAGACCAAAGAGATTTTTAGGTTAGCACACTAGACTGGCCAACAAATGTGCTTCTAGTACCCAAACTAGCTCACTGCAACATTAGCAAATGAAATCATCACAGTAAAAAGTAAAAAATTGTTTCTTTTCCTCTTGGGGACTATGATCTTGTATTACATCTTTCTTTTACATCTTCAATAACAGATGACCATAAAAAAGAAACAAACAAACAGAAAAAAAAAACAGCTTGTCTTCAGCTTTACTTCTTCTCACTCAAAAATGCAAGATGTGATGTATCATCTTAATAACAGATTTTCTTCTGTTAAGAGTAACAAGTAGAAGTGAAGTTGTTCCTTATGGATTTGTACTGTTTTAAAAATGAAAAATGATGACAATTGTTTAATTTACCTTGATAACCATTGTTATCTGCATCAATACCGCTTGCTATGGACTGTCCAAACATGCTTAAAGAATTACTGACTTGCTGTCCTTGTATTCTCTAAAGAGGAAAAAGAAGAGAAAATTACCCTTGGAAAGTAACTTTTTGTGCTACAGTATCCAATGAAAGTAGGTAGCACAACTGCCCTACTGCTGAAGGCAGTCACACATCTACCTGTGGAAGCATACCTCTGAAAGTAATATACTTCCACTTCTGTAAATGCTATATCCCACAAATCTGAGGTCTCTAAAACACGTTTATTTTTTTGTGAAGTTTATATTATTACTAGAAATCACAGTCTGTATAAAAATTTCTGGAGTCTTATAATGCACAGACTGTTAAATTAAGAGAAAATCCTCTTGAATCTAAAACTTAGGGTTTTTTTTCCTTCCAGGATTGATTGATTTTAATTTGAAAAAGCATACCTGTGAAAATGCTGGAGTTATTCCATCTTCCCTGCCATTATATATATAAATAGCTCCTTTTAGATCATCTTCTTGTGGAGCCCCAATTGCTACGTCTGTGGAAAAAACATTTTAACGATAAACAGTTGACTAAGAAACACAGTTAAAGAAATCCAAATCACAATGCACACCATATCAGAACACACTTATTTAACTGAATTCAAAAGCAAATGCTAAAGATGAAAGGAATTAGAAACAATATAGACAAGCTCAGTAACAACTGAATCCATACTTGGCTGACGAAAATACACAAAATACATCTCTTCACTGGTGAGATGAAAATAGGACAGCCAAGTTGTGCTGTCTAATTAAAGCTAAACATATGTTCTTGCGGGGGTGGGGGGGGTCAGATTCTACACCAACATGCATGCCATTATCTTCACAGGGCTGATACAAAAAGCTCACATCACTGAAGTTGGCTCTGCTGTGCTTTTCTGTTACTTGCTATTGACAAATGGTTTCAAGCACCCAACTCCTTTTTATATTTTGCTTCCAGCTGTTTTTCTTACAAGAACATTTATTTTCCTATTGTCACTCTCAATATTGTCTCCACTTACTCTTCTCGATGTTTAGCTTTCTTCAAAAGCTAATCCACTTGCTTCAAGTTCCCCTGCAGTTTTATGACACCCATTTCACATTATGTTAGATGTCATATATCTGCTTTGTAATACTGCTATTAAATTGATTTTACTTCTGTTCCCCAGCTCTATGCTTGACTACTGTTTTCCTTTGCAGTTTGCAAATATTCTGGGGCAAAACTTGAAAGTTCTGTGTAAATTTGTGAAGATAATGCAGAACAGGAGAAATGGAATCGAGCAAGAATTATAGGAACAATAGCTAAAGGAGAAGAAGGACTGCTTTAGGGAACAGGATGCCAGGTAAGAAGGGAATTACCATTTCAAGTCTTGCAGGTTACAAGAGAGGAATAAGAACTGGAGACAAAGGGACAAAATCTTCTCAGCCTTTCATAACATTCCAGTTATTATGACAGACCACTGTTCAGTGAGAATTGAAACCAAAGTTTTTGTTTGCTTCTTTTTAAGATTTTCATACCTACCTTCAAAACCATCATTATCAATGTCTCCTAGATTGGCTATGGACTCCCCAAATCTGGCTGCATATGAGTCACTCCCACTGAGTTCTATGTTCAGTTCTACCATCTTTGCCTCCTAAAGGAAAACGGTATCAGTAGCACATTAACAGAGGTTCCTCCAGGGGAAACTGCTCAAAATATTAAAACTAATTGGAATGTCAGTATGAAATCCTACCCAATTCCTTGCTGCAGAAGCCAGCATTATCAAAGATATCTAACAATATTTATCATGAGAATGAGAAGAAATAAGAAAGCTGTTATTTAAAAGTGAGAACAGAAAGTTCCCATAGCAAACACCTGTAAACAGCAGCAGGCATATATTGGCATGCAGGGGCTCACTGCTCTGAGAAAACAGCGTGCATTAAAGTCTACATAGCTAGCCTCTGTGGGTATGTTACAGCACCCTGCTGAGATCATCACCATGCTTCTAATGTTGCTTTTCCTATATCCTGTATGATACAGGAGAAGAAATCTCTTCTTTTAGCTTGTTATATGAGAACAACTATGGTACTATGTTTAAGAAAAAATACTTACAGAACCCGAATTGATATAGACATAAACTCTTCCTTCTTCTCTGATGGTACTTTCCATTGGAGCACCAACTAGCAAGTCTGAGAGGCCATCTGAATTCAGGTCCACAGCACAGACTGCAGCCCCAAAGTAAGAACCAAGCTGTGTGAACAAGAAATCCTGTTACTTTACATTTTGGGGAAGACAGGGTCGAAGTTCTAAGGTGCATAAAAGTAGCATGAAAGACTTACTTTTTTACCTCTTAGTTCAAACAGAATATTTATTTGCTTGTCAATGCTAAAAATATATGCCTAAAATGAGAAGAAAACAAAAGTGAAGCTCAGTAAACAGAAATCTGAAATACTATCTTTGTGTTATCTTTACAGAATGTGCTAGAGAATCATCTAGGCAACACACAGCATCACAAGGCACTGCTTCTTGCTATTTCCTATTGGTATCTTTAACACAGCAGTATTACTGCAGTTCACAGCAGTATTATCTAGACTACCTTCCCTCCTTCCCTCTTTGACTTTTCTCCCTAGGAGAAGTCACATTACCTCACACTTGTCTTTATTCTGTTAATCTAATCTGGAAAATAAGTGGAGGGATAGTGGTGGAGTATTGATCAAATCAACAATACAAGCAATCTCTTACTTTACCAGTCTGTTCCTGCTGGGGAGCCCCTCCTATTACTTCTGTGCTAGATGATGTCAGAAAATGTCCAGCTCCAACAGAGTACCCTGCAAAACATAAATGCACTGTTCAGTACTGTCAGTACTATACAAACCAAAATATGGGAGTATGACATATAAAAGCTGTCGACACTACAAATTACTGTAAGTCTGACATTCAGATCTCATGCGAGTTAACAGTAAAAACAGAGAGAAAAATTTTATAAGGTAAGCAAAAAGTCAATAAAAACAGTAAGATCCACAAGTAGAAATGAGTGTCAGAAACACATTTCTTCCCAGAATTTCAATTATCTGCCACACTTTAAAAGCCTGTAAAATAAACGGCTAACATCTTCTGTTGATGTGTATTCTACAGTTGCTCAGTGATTCCATAACACAGCACAAACTATCACATGTGCACACAGTGCAACATGGAGGCACTTTATTTGATTGTCACGCTAACTATTATTCTCACTGGACTGCAGAGAAATGAAATGCAGGGGCACTTATGCCTGTGCACATCTATATGTGTGTGTATGTGTGTTTTTATACACACACACAGGGGTTATTGTGTATATCCACATAGCAATAAATCAGATCAAAAGCTTGATTAAATAATAAGAAAACACTGCATCAGCTTTTGTAATTGAATCCACATAACGAAGTATTTGTCTGTGTGGAGACAGCTCTTGTCAAACAGGACCACATTTTGGTGCAGACATCCAGCCATGGAATTGCTATGCCACAAGCTGTAGCTACACCAGTCATTGTTATTCCTTCCAAAATGCATTACGGCTAATTTGAAACAGGGAAGACAGTTGACATATTTTACTACTCTTTCATTTACTGAATTTCTGTTGATTTTCACAGCTTTCAGAGAAAATGGAAAAATCATCTTGGATCAGATAAGAATGGGCTTTAAATCTTTCATCTGTGAAGACAGCTGTGGGAATTCATGCTCTTAAAACCAGCGTTTCTTTTCATATTTTAAGGTAAGAGACATGAACAAGACAATTTATCATTTAAAGGTCAACACCTGGCTCATGCTTATTGAACCAAAACACTGTTTTATAAGACAAACCTTAATTTGCCTCCTCTAAACTTTATATATATTTTTATATGTATATAATAAGTTATTTTGGTTTTACTGAAGTGTAAACATGGATAATTGTAACGAACTTCAGAACAAAAAAAAACATCAAAAGAAACTATAACCATGAGAGTGCCCATATTTCTACTGTGGTATTACAATGTGTGAAGGGAGGAAAAAATCACATAACTGATTCATTTTCTCCATTTTTAATGATAGGTATTATATTGACTTCAATGATTTAAAAACTTCCACAAAAAAAATTAAATCTTACAATTAAATAATATTTAACAAAATTAGAACGCATCTTTAGAACTGTCACTCCTGGGATTGACAAAGCAAATGCTGAGAAACACAGTGCACTGACTTCAAGATCACAACTATTTAGCTAAGCCTTTGATTAATATGTTTATAAAGTATTAAATATTTGAAGTACCTAGATAACTGCCAAATTTCACTTGGTTATTTGAATCTGTATAAGTATGGATTGTATTTGCAGTTGTATTGTATACAAAAACAGAACCAGTCCAATAAAATGATCCAGGGGCTCCCATTATAATTAAGTCCTAAAAAAAATAAAACACAGCTATGTTATTCAGGTTTAAACATTCACAAAAATTAGCAAAGTACGTCAAACACTTTCCTTTAGATCTTCTTTCAATTCGGAGAAATGCCACTGGAGAGGAGCATGGCTCAACAATAAGGGTTTACCACCAGATCACAGACAACATTTTTCAGCCTTTCTCAAAATATGGTTATTACAAATGTGGATCTGGGAACATTTTGTATAAGCATAAAATTGTATAGACTTTTTTCTTTTTTTAAAGTAAAATCAGAGTCTTAAAATGTTGACTGTATAATACAGAATATTACTATGCAAAGCAAGAAGATTAAGCTTATGAGCATTAATGTTACACAAAACAGATTATTATAAAGAGAACAATACTCATGCTCTTTTTCCATGAACAGTAATTTTTAATTTTAATTCTAGATCAAAGGTGATTTTGAAAGTAAAAGCATTCTTGGTTAGTTTAAAAGTCATCTTGCAAGTGTTACACACGTTAATTATGTTATGAATTTATATTATATCATATCATATACACACACATATATATGAGATGTTTAGAATCTTCAGTACAAACCCCAATGTAAAAACTAGACATTCCAGCCTGGCATGACCCATGATTTTCTCCAAACTTTCGCACATGGTCTGCATATAGGAAAGAAACATTAAAAAGGATGAGAAGTATGCAGTTTCAGAATTCATTACCAGGTCTTCAAGAGGATCTGAGACTAGCTTAAAACAAAACAATACAATGAATCATCAGTCTTCAGTCATAATAAAACTAAAAATAGTGGATTCCTTGGTATAATCTTTAGCATCCACACACCGATATAACAAACCCAAAGCACTAAGTATCTCTTGATCACAACTGCCCTTGAAATCTTGTGATTTTAAAGACTCTAGCTTTCTCTTTAAATTATTCCATGACAGTGAAATAGTATGATCTGAGCAACACTAATGGACAGAACTCTTATTTTCCACTCTGTTTATAATCCAGGCAATCTGATTGACAGGCTTATGTGTCTTGACAGAAGTTGCCCCAATGCTCCATGAAGGCTTTGAAGGACTTATTACAGATATCATAGAAACAATGGAACCTATTACCCTTAGTGGTAATTTCACACCCAAATCTCTCAGCCCTGTTTTCCTGCTTCTCCTTGCTAACTGCCTCCCTATCAGGATCCCTTCATCCCATCCCTACATTTGTTCACCTAAAAGGCACAGAAAAGTATGACTTCCCTAAGGCTCAGTGGGATCTCTGAGGGCACTACACTGTTGAGCGGAAAGGGGGCAGACTGTCAGCTCTGTCTCACACTGGCAAGGGACAGGGTCACGAGACTACCCTCCTGGATGAAAAGGAAGGCAGGATGGTCTTGTTTGCAAGTTTCAGGTCTCAATTCTTATTCTGTCCCTGCAGTCCACTGAGGAAGGACTACTCAATATCCTGAACAGTGGCCTTGGCTGGAGGCAGCTTAGGAACAGAGATGCACAGCAGCCAGACATGTGGCCATGCTGGGAAAACAGAGGCTACGGAGAAGATGACATCGATCAGGTGCTACTGCTGATTCCCTGGACGGTATTGCTGAGCAGAACAAGCAAATGACAGAGCATTTGAACTAAGGAGGTCCTCCACTGGCCTATTTTTGGGGTGAAGCTATCCAGCCCAAACAGCAAGCATTTGTTTTGCCTTTTGAATGCAGTTTTTCTTAGAGGTGACAAACAATCTGATTGCAAAGTTGCATTATAGGTTGGATTCATAACATCAGCACTCTGCCTCCAAGCCTTCGGCTGAAGAAATCCTGCCCAGAGCAGCACAGGCTTTTCATAGCTTTGCACCTCTGAATTTTGCATCTTATCCTTCCCTAGAAAGGACCTAAGCATTCTGCTTACCTAGGTAGCATGGGCATATTCTTCTACTCAGCTCAGTTCGAAAATCAGAAGAGACAGCAAAACAAATCCCATATGGGAGTTTGTGTTCATTTTTTATGTAGAAGATATTTTTCCACCTATGTCCACAAGCCTATGGATAAAAAAAAAACACATAGCATTTAATGCAGAAGCACAAGAATTGTGAAGGCACTTCGACAGACTTGCAGCTGCAACAGCGAATACATACGACAAAAGATCCGTTTTCTCTGGGCTGCCTTGATAAGCTGACACCCAACCACTGATGATCTCGTTCTTCCAAACAAGTCTTCCCACAGCGCTCCCCACTAGGATTGCCTAGGACACAAAAACCAGTGCTGAGCAGGAGGACAAGCTGAAGGGCCACATGGTGTCCAACAGAACCCTATGGGGCAACTTCAGTAGCTGACAGTTGTCTCCATCTTGCAAATGCCATATATATGTTTCATACTCATGAACCATAGCCAAGAGCTTGACAGTGACAACTGATTCCTCCATAACTACAGAAACTTTGGTAGAAAGTGATGTTATACTCAGTCTGATGAAGATTTTATTTTTTTAAAGTAACATCTCTTCTATGGTTTAAATAATATCACCATGAAACAATCCTTAAGTTCACTTTACTAACCTACCTGAGCCAAAAGATTTAACTGATACTCAAAAAATGAAAGTGAAACCAGTATGAGAAATCAAGGAAATCTAGCATAGAAGTCTTCCTTTTTTTCCCCTCCCCACATTTTGTATTTAAACATCTATGAGTGAGTTTATAGAGTAAATCTGGATTCTCTATCCTGGAATTTAGTCTTCAGGAGCCTGAAACTTGATTGTAAGAAAGATGCTGAAGAAATCCTTATCTTTGTATCAGTTGGTAGCAGATCTTAAAATTATTTCCACTGCAAACAGCTCTCATGTAAAAGCTATACAAATGTAGTCTCCATGGGGGATGTGAAAACCCTGTGTCTACATGTGCTGCATACTTCTTGCCTTGTTGCATTTATTTAGCAGTATGTTTTGAGGACTTTGTTAAAGAGAGTTAATTTTTAAAAACCTTAGAGAACGCGGTGAAATTTCTTCAAACTCCCCCAAGAAGGACAAAGGGATGAAAGGATTGAGTGCAGCCCTGTTGAAAAAGACCTGGGGCTCCTGGTGAATGGAAAGATGGACAGAAAGCAGCTCAGAAAGCCATTTCCCAGATGCAGTGCTGTAACGATGAGCCATGACTGCTGAAGCCCGAGCACTGCGTTACCCAGGAGTGTGCACCAGTAGTGAGGACACCTCATCCCTCGCTCCTGTGTGGGCACCAGGGCTGAGATCTACCACTGTTCACTGCATTTAAGTGGACATGCAGTCCTAATCCATTGAATTTGTTGAAATGCTCCTGAAGAGCATTAAGTATGGAAACAGAAAGGGGTGCATCTAGTTCATTCAGTAGCCAGAAGATGCATGAATGACTGTGGACTTTGCTATATACTGCTACCTACCACTGTTTTAAATGATTGTGCACCTAAGATGTCAGATACCTAGATCAGTAAGTCAAGCAAGACCAGATAACAGTAACATCCAAGATAGGAGAAAGCTCTGATCAATACCTCACTCTTGTACCTATGTCAGAGGTCTGTAAGAAGAAAAAGCTCCACCGTTCACTGCTGCTTATTGGGTTGCATTTCCTTTTTTCCTGGGCTCCACCATGAGTTCTTGATTCAGATTTCCTTCAACCCTCTGCTGACTGCTGCCTTAAGTCTCCTCTCTTTCTCTGACTGCCAAACATTCAAACATCTTGAAAATGATAGGCCTTTGTGGACAAGAGGAGGGTGAATTTGACAGCCTAGACACAATGATGAGCCCCTACTCAGCACAGGACTTTATAAAGTCTTTCTCTAATGATAAAGCTACATTCTGCACAAGCAACAGAGATGCACTGCATAAGCTCAGGAAGACATGGCAGCTTGACTGCCTCAGGGAAAAGGGGCATGCGTTGTCATAAAGTCACTGAGAGATAAGTAATTGCCCCGTCTGTGTACATTACACAGCTGGAAGATACACTTCTGCTATAATCCCTGCTGCACACATCCACAGAAACAGCATAATCGCACATAAACAAGGTCAGAACTCAAAAAGCCATTTCTAGTTCTGGCCTCAAGGACTCTAATACAGATGTTTGCAATGTCATCTGAGAAACCAGTTTTGTATAACTTGCTCCAGTGCTCTCCACGCCCAACAGCCTCTCCCAACCCTTTCTGTCCTTCCAGAACTCCTCTAATACTGATTAAAACAAGAGCCTACTGCAAGGATGAGTCTCCTGATGCTCTCCTCCTAGATGTCAGGGCCTCAGACTCCTTTCATTTGCCCAAGGCAATCTTCTCTCTTTTCAGGGATTGGATAGGTCTTATCCTTCTACTGCTCCTCGAAGCACTTCCACCTGGAAGAAGATGTCCATTGACAGCTGTTTCTGTGATTATGTAACAGACCTAGGCACATACAGTCCTGCCTTCCTTGGAATACATTTTCAAGTAGACCACTGGTAGGGGACAATCAATGCAAGTGAGATCAAAAAGCCAAGCTACCAAAAGGAATATCACTGAGGTCAGGGTTGAACACCCGCCTGCCTTTTGGGGAAAGCTATTAGTTGCTCACTTTTCCACTGTAATGGTTCAGCTGGGGGAGCTAGAGGGCAATTTCTCTTAATTGCAGCTGGGTCTTAAAGGAAGGGTGGAAGACATTGTGGGCAGAACTTTTTGATCTGATTTAAAAAAAAACATTCACTGACTTTACAGTATGTTTGCTTTTGAAACTTTTATTTTTAGACTGGACGGCAATTTCTATGAAGTCTCCTGTTTTCATAGCCAATAAAAAGCTATCAGTTTCAAATCTGAGAGCAATTTCATTGAAAGCATTCTGCAAGTCCAAGATGTAAGAATTCAAAAGATCTGAAGAGCGAGTCCCTCTACAGTCAAGTATTACTGTCTCAAACTAACTCGGATAAGGTACTGAAATTCAAAAATATGCTAGCAGACTGACAGTGCTCTGGTTAATATACTTCACCATTCTATACTGTACTAGTGCCTACGGTTTCAAGCTGCAACTGCATCTAACATAAGCCATCACCTAGCAATACTCCAATTATGAACAAACTAGTGGTCTAGACACTGACGACAGTGACACTGATGACAGGGGTACTAGAGCTAGAATAAAGACTCACAATTTTACTCCTCTGTTCAGCAATCAGAGCAACTTAGAAGTAGTGGTGAAGGGCCGTGAAGACAAAGATTTTCTAGCAGATTTCATAGCTCCTCTTGGTTTTTACACCAGCCCACATCCCTGCAAAACCTTGAGTAATGTTACAATTCTCTGGATGAGTTGTTTTCGGATGCTGCAATGACTGTCACATAGGACTGTTCCCAGCAGCTCTTTCCCTGCTGTGCAATCAGACAGGGACATGTGACACAGAAAAACACAACAGCAGTTTTATGTGATCAAGGGTTTCTTAAATTGCCCGTGAATCCTTTGTTAATTAGTTAAGCAAGTTTCAAGGCTACTTTAGTGAAAAATAACAATATATGTTAACATTTTTATGTCTAAGTCCTTCTGTTTATTACAGAGTTCTGACATTTAAAAAAAAACAAAAACATTTCTGTTGTCTCTTCTACATTTCATAATGAGAATATCGTCACCTCAAAGACTCTTCTACTGAAAGAAATGTGAATTCAAGTAATTAAGAGAAAGATAAAAACGTCTGTTTTGTCATCTGCCAGTACCAGGAATGTAACATATCCCTGCACATTTTTCAAAGAAAATTACCCTATTCTACAAGCTCAGAACCCAAATTTGTTGCTGGTAAGAAGCAGAAGAACTAGGTCAATGACCGAAAGATACAGTGTTGACAAAGACCATTATGACCCTAAGATGCTGACAGCCTCAATGAGCTAGACAAGAGATAATTAAGTTCAGCTTTGCAACTGCAAATTCCCTTGTGTATTTCTGTGACCGCTCAGCAGGAAGGCAGAGATTTAATGAAGTTCAGATCCTATCCTACTTCATTTACATCCCATGCACTGTAGCACAGTTTGGCTTCTTTACTGACCACGCTTCTTGTTTTACTGCAGAACTCTTCCTTTATAATGCATTTAGTAATACTGCAGTCAAACCTTGGTATTACAAAGATACTATCTACACTAAGGGAAATAAATATTTTGCAAAACTCTCTTCTGGTATCACTGTTTTTAAAAGCACAGGGCAAGACAGTAAACATTGCTGTGTAACCTGTAGTTTCTTAAATCCAAAGACAGAAGCAGTGTTAATCTGAGCTTTTGGTACCACGTAAATGCTTTCAGTCACCTGTTGCATCATTTTATTTTGGTACCTATTAGGAGATATACCATATCTCCTAAGCTACAAGGAAAAGATCATAAATTTCCTTTGTTAGAAATAGCTTTTGTCTCCACCCTGGCTAAAGAAGTGAATGGAGAAGTGTTGCAGAGATATCATACTTTTCAGAGAAGCTGAAACATTAGCACCCTCCTCCTCACCTACACAGTGAGAGACTAGTGTAGCTTCCAACCTGGGAGTAAAGGCTCAATACCATTTTTGCATACCCTATTTCACCCACTGGTTGACTTCTTCGACTTTCCTAAACTGCTTAAACAATCAACTGGAGAAGAAAGCTACTTCTTTAACATTGGAAGGAAAAAAAAACACCCCACAACAAAAAACAAAAGCAACAAAAAAAGCAAACAAACAAAAAACAAAACAAAACAAACGAACAAACCAAAACAGAAAGCAACCTACTACTTGGGCTAGAATAACTTCAGGTGCTTTTCTTTACGGGAGCAACCACTTGTATACTAGCTATTTGTAACTTAGTTACAAAAGTTAACTTTTACTTCTTCAGTTGGAAAAAATAGGTCAAACCTGCTCATTCTAAGCATTATTCAGAGTGGCACAGAAAAATCATTGTTTTAACATTTTTGTCTCAGAATTCTGCACCCTTCCTGAGAGCACAGCGTGGCACAGCACGCTATCGCCTGCACTGGTTTCAAACGTTAATAAAACTTTCCCGCGCTTCTTATCCCAGCGGAGCAGCAAGTTGGCAGCACTAACGGCTCGGGTGGGCATGGCACAACAGAAAGTTCAGGAAACATTTTAAGTACAGCATTAGAGACAGAACAAAATGCACTGCGTGCATAGAGGACATGAACAGAGTCCAAAGCAACTAAGACATAACGCATGGCAACCTGTTGAGAAGCACTCTCATTTTGAACAAGCATCAGAAGTCGGGTATGCAGTCACACCTCCCAAGGATGGGAACTTGGAAGCGGAGAGGAGTTTGGCCAAACTCAAGAGGTGGAATAATTGCGTCAATCACGCATAACTTTAGTCCACCGAAGTTCAGTTCATGAAGCGGGAAGAGCACACTTGCCAGGTGGCTGTGCCGCGCCGTGGGTCGGGGCGGCTGCTGTGAGAGCGGCTCTGCAGACGGCCCAGGCCCGTGTTCCGAGCCCTGCATCGGTGACAGCCGCTCTGTCTCCGCTCCTGCTGCGGGAAGCACGAGAAAGCTCCGAACCTCCCTCCCCCCAAAGCGGCCGAGCGGGGCGCTGAGAGATGCGAGACCAGGATGCAGGAGCGGGCACCTCTCAGCCAAGTTCTGACGCGGACTGCTGTCCCCAGACGGAGGAAAGCCCCCCCCCCTTCCCATCAGCGCAAGGCGGCCCCGCAGCAGCCCCGTCCCGCAGCTCTCAGCCGTCACCCCGCAGCCCACCGCAGACTCACCGAGCTGGAGCTGCTCGCACCGTCCGCGGGGGTTGCTCCCGATCCGGCAGCGGAAGATGGCCCCAGGGCTGAGCACGGAACTGTTGGCGGCCCAGCTGGCCTGCGGGGCACCCGCCACGAGCCTGCGGGCAGAGGGGAAGCGTGAAGCGGCCGCGACGGGGGCTGTGACCCCGCGGCGGTTCCGAACCGTCCGGGACTCACCAGCGCTCCTCGCCGTGACCGAGCAGGAGAACTGAGTAGCCGAAGAACGTGCCATTGTCCCCGCGGAAGAGCAGCGGGTGCCGCGTGTCCACGTTGTAGGTCCGCGCCGTCGGCAGACACTGCCACAGCAACAGCAACAGCAGCAGCAGCGGGGCGGCCCAGCGCGCAGCCCGCCCGCAGCTCCGCATGACTCCGGCCGGCAGCAGGCAGACGGGCGCCCGCCTTCCCGCTCCGCTCGGGGAGAGAGGCGGCCCGGCCCGGCCTCGCCCCGCCCTGCCCTGCCCCGGGACGGGGCGGCCCGCACCCCTCACAGCGACCGCTGCCGGTGGGCGACAGCGGGGATGCGGTGCGTGCGGCGCTGGGTGCCCTCGGGAGGGGATGGCTCCGCCGCGCCGTCTCCTCCAGCGCCGCAGCAATCCCGCTGCTGTCTCAGGCGCGAGGTCAGGTTTCTCCCCGCCCCGTCCGCGCCCGGGGGTGCCGGAGCGGCACGGCCTGGCGGGGCCCCCCTGGGGGATCTCGGTGTGTCGGACCTCGCATTGTGGAGGGCAACCCCTCAACCCTCACACCTGCCCGGCGGGTGGCGTGGGAGAGTCGTCTGGGTGTGGTGTAGCGGCAGCGAGTGGGTCAGAGCCGGGCCTTGCCCGAAATGCCCGCCGACATTCCTGCCCGCTGCCCTCGACGTGCCTGAAAAGGGCTGGATTCCACTGGATGGATTCTCTGAGCGCATCTCTGCCGAGTTCCAGCAGGGAAACCCCAGCCAAGCTGCAGAGAAACTGTGGTCAGATTTGCATTTTCCTTTTAAAAGCAGATTAATCCCAGAATCTGTTCTGTTAGCCTTCCTGCACCTCCGCTGATGTACTGAAGGGGCATTCCTGGCCACCCTTTCAAGGCAGGGGATATCTGAGTCCTGAAGCTAGTGTCAGAATGGCAGAGCACGGTCCTGAGCCCCATCCTACCCACGTTGTATGAGACAGCTTCCAGCTGATGACTTCCTTCTAAAGGGGATAAAATCAGAACAACCCCCATCACTTTATTCAAATTTTAAAATTTTTGTGTTCCTTTTCAACTAGTTTTGTGAGCTGCTTGCAAAGGTATCAGCCAGTCTGCTGGACCGCACGGGAGTAAAAAAAAGAAAACAACAAACACAAGTATTGCTCAAGAGATTGGATGCTTATCAGATAGCAAGATAGTGAGGTTTCCTTGATCTTAGCAAGAAGCTTTGCTATGTGTGTTTCGATTTAGCTCATGCTGAATTGTTGAAATCGAGGCTGTTACTTCTGCCAACAAACCTTGCCTCAGAGTCCCTTGAATACTAGGGCTTCCTGTTGCTGCAGCAGTCTCGTAACAGAGCAGCACCCAGTGCAATTTTGAGCTAAAGGAACAAGAACTTTACTACTTGGAGCTGGGAGACAAATCTATTCTCATTTCAACTGGTGAATATTCTGCACATTAGAAATAAGTGTGAGATGGTGGAGTACCATCCTCTAATGGAAAATGCAGAATGGGGCATTTTAAGCTGCTTGAAATAAAAGAAACCCTCTCACTCCCATTCAGTTGATGGAGGTGTAGAAAATGTAACCCTTCTAAATACAGAACAATTACCAGAGTGGGACATTGAGGCAATGCAGGAATGATACATCCCATCCTCCTAAGCACATGTGTAAATGAGATCTGTGCACTGCGAGGTCTGACCGTCAGTCAGCTCTATCTTTTTTTTTAAAGTACTGATCTCCAGAACAATCACAGGGCTTCCCTAAGAAGTACTGATGTGGAGCAGTGACTGTTTCGTGTAAAGGAGTTAAACAGCCCCTCAGCTGCTATTCATCCTCCTTCCAACTGCTGACATCAAAGGAGCTACGACAATCAACAGCAGCTGTGAATCTGCATTTCTACCAGGCAAGTTTTCACTGTCATTCTGAAAGCAACAAAACGAGCATGATTCAAATCCAAAATGCTAAATTGTGGTTTGATTGGTAGGAAGCCATAACATCATTTCACCACTATCTGACCCCTTAGTTTTTGGGGACTTCTAGGCTTTTTTTCTGAGAGATCATTACAATTGTTGAGTTCATTTCTTAGTCACAAAAATGAACAAAACAGCTCTATCCCTTAAATACCAGAGAAGGGGAGAGCAATTTCTCAGCCTCCTTTTCCCTGGCAATTGTATGGCCTAGGCATATCTGTCCTTTCTGCTCTCCCTCTCAAGACCAATTTTATGTCTATCATTTTGCACGTAGTTGATGCAGGAACCGAGTGAATGCAACTGAGCAATTTCCTTGCAGCTGTGTTTCTAACCATTTGGGGGAACTGCAGAAATTGTGGGGTTGGAAGGGACCTCTGAAGATCATCTAGTCTAACCCCTTGCTAAAGCAGGTTCCCTTCAGTAAGTTGCACAGGAAAGTGTCCAGGTGGGTTGTTTGAAGATCTTCAGAGAAGGAGACTCTACAACCTCTTCCACCATACCCCCTTTTTAGGTGGCCTTTTCCTCACAGATGGCATTGGAGCTTATCAACAAGTATCATATAGACAAGGGATAAATGTGCATGGAGATGTTTGTAAAATTCAGAGATGAGTTAGTCTTTTGAGACTAGTATGTTTGAGAGAGTCTGGGGAAAAAGAAATGCAACTGAAATTTATAGTGATTTTGTAGAACCTTCAGTCCAGTGGTCCCTGGACTGCTGCAGGAGGTACAAAGCTGGCAGCACAGATTCATAGATGCTAGCTGACAAGAAGAGGTAGATCCTAAAGCCATGGCTTCAGCTGCTAGCACATAAATAGCTGCTTACTTGAAGCAGATAAGAACTGTGTTATATCTTCCTTATCAGGAAGAAATGTGCCCGTTGTTTCTTAGATTGTATTAGAGTAGATGTAGTCATTATCCATCATTGCAGTCCATGGAAGGTAGATCTACTGCAGTATCAGTAACCAATATTCTGAGAAATACCCCAAGTTTTCAGCACCAATCATGTGTGTATGGCCAGGGGAGCACAAAATCTCAAAGCAAACCTGACAGAATGATGTAATAGAGAGAAAACTTGAGTTTTAAGGATTCGGACAACTTTGCAGAAAAGATGAAACCAACACTGGAAGCTAAGTACCTGTATTTACAGAGAAAATTATCCTGAAATAATGAAAATAAATAATTTCCAAAACAACCTTTCCAGTATGCAATCTCAACAGCATATCTCCTGCAGTATTTTCCGATTAAACAGTAGAGCAAAATATCATGCTGATTTGCTCTTCTGTTTGTTGTTGGTTCACCATCTAAGGCAATTTCAATGAAGCTCTTGAGATGGCTTGTTACGTGAGAAAGTATATTAGGCCACAGTTCGGCAAGTGTATTTTACAGCAGATGTGTACGCTTCATCTGATTCTCCTCATCTTTTGCTGCTCATTCTTGAATCATGCTGCTGTCTATGTTACACTCTTATGTATCTGAGCCATCAACCAGATGAGGAAAGTGATCTGGGTTAAGAATAACCCAGCTACACCCCCAGATCTAGATCTGTGCGTATATTGTGTGACTGGCCAGTTGTACCAAGTGTGTCAGTAGGGTGGTTTAAACCAGTTCCCCAGCTCATGGAGCTTCATCAGTAAATGGCAAGAATCTGAAAGGCTAATCTGATTCCTTAAAATGGAAATATGCCGTGGATCTTAGGGCCTGACCTGGGGCCGGATCAATTGCTCATGGAGTGGGGATGCACGACAGGACTCAATATGAGTGATCAAGCAACCAACTTTATTGTTAGTAGCACACAGATTATATAGTTTCACTATAGTTTCTCTCAAGCGAGCGTGCTGGCTTATCATTGGTTGCCAGTGAAAGTTGCTAGGCATGTTACTACAACACCGAATAGCTGCTAAGCATGGTATACATACAACATTGATCACTGCTAGGCAAGGTATCAGCAACACTAATGATTGCTAGGTAATCTCTAGGCAATGTATACAACAAACACTAAGTAGTTTCTAGGTATTGTAGGTAACAAAGAAGTCCCGTTACTCTTGAGCAGTCATCTGGCCATATCCATTTTTCAGGTAAGTTTCGCCTTGGGCTTAGGCTGTTTACTGCTTAGCCCAAGGATACTGTGACCTTCTGCCAGTATCCAGTACCTTTTCCATAACTATGCAGTCTGTGCTGCCACTTAGGCTATGCTCGTACGTATCACCATGTCCCCCCTGGTCCTGCTTGATTCTCCAACAGAAATAGAAATCAATTTTCCCTCTACTGACTGAGCTGGAGTTAGCCCAAATGTTCTTCTGCCTGTGCCCTGAGGTACCCAGCTTAAAAAAGTTACATTAGAGTAAACCTGATTTATTGATACCATAAATGTCAGCAAGGTAATGGTAAGTTTTTATTTTAGATCATATGTGCTCCTTCTAGTTTCAGTATTCCAAATGCAGTTATGAGCATTGGATATTTCTGGAGAGATTTGTTGAGGCAGAGTGGGAAGAATGTGAGCACAACCAGAACAGGCCATATCACCTCTGCCATGTACATCAGCAGTTAGATTTAGACAAATATAAATACACAGAAGTATGCGTGATTTCCTGATGTAAACCAGAACGAATACTCATAAACAGAACTGTCAATATCTGGAGTCACTGTACATGTACTTGGCAGAGGTAAGATAACAGAGTGAATACCAAATACCACTGTAAAACTGCCTGGGTGAAGCTAAGCAGCTACTGCACAACAGAGTGAAGTTGTTCAGACACTACACAACAGAAATGAGATTACCACTTGGCAACATCTTTGGCACTCTGCTTCTAGGCTTTTCGCTCTGGATGCTAATGTATTCATAGATTCATAGATTCATAGATGCATTCGGTTGGAAAGGACCTACAAGATCATCTGTCCAACCATCTTCCTATCACCATCCCTACCCACTAAACTACTAAATCAAATCCCTTAGCACCTCATCTAAATGCTTCTTGAACAGCGCTAGGGATGGTGCCTCAACCACCTCCCTAGGCAGGCCATTCCAGTGCCTGACCACTCTTTCAGAGAAAAAAATTTTCCTCAAATCTAATCTAAATCTTTCCAGCGCAACTTGTGGCCATTCCCTCTCATCCTGTCATTAGTTGTCTGGGAGAAGAAGCTGACCCCCTCCTCACCACAACCCCCCTTCAGGAAGTGGTAGAGTACGATAAGGTCCCCTCTGAGCCTCCTTTTCTCCAGACTAAACAATCCCAGCTCCCTCAGCCGCTCCTCATAAGACTTGTGCTCCAGACCCCTCACCAGTTTTGTTGCCCTTCTNAGATCTCTAGCATCCTTCTAGAAGACACATTTGAGAATTCTGGACAGTAAAAAAAAAAATACCCAACTGGACAGCAAAAAAAAAAAAAAAA
>VXAB01006480.1:676790-716970 GCA_013399175.1 Odontophorus gujanensis
AAAAAAAAAAAAAAAAAAAAAAATACAGCTTGCAATGGAAAATGTATTTATTATGTAACCTTAGAAACCCTTATTTCCCCAGGCTCCTAGGTTCCACGGGCTGTAATAATTAGACTTTCAGTAGATCACCATTTTATCTCTCCTTTTCAGTAGCAGCCCTTCTAATCCACAAGTACCAGCTGTCTTTTTCTGAGATGATCTGATACTTACCAAAGTCTGGAGTTTTCCTCATCTTGAATTTAATTCTGGAGTTTGTTTCTAGTTCTGAAGACCCTGAAAGTCCATCTACTTTTTCCAGTTGCCATAGTTTGTCTATGAAAACCAGCTTTGTAAACCCTGTCTTTGCAAAGTCCTATTACTATCAGGGCCATAATATGATTATAATAATCTATTAACATAGTCTTAAAATAATGATGCAGATTTTTAAAGACAGAGTTGAGAGAAGTACATTAAGGCATTAATGCTGAAGTCGGTAAAAAGAGAGCAATTTTTAAAATAAATAAAATAAATGCATAAATAACAGCTTATAAGAAATCATATGCTAGAGGTAAAGCTTGTGATAAGGCACAGGGATGTTAACTAATCACCAACCTTTCTCAGCCACTTGTGTCTCTCCTGAAGATATTGTTTAGCATAGCATTAGTCACTGGTATTTTTTCTCTTTCCTCCATCGGGCTTCTTTAAGCCTAGGATGATATATTTAGAGAACTTTTTGAATAGCAAAGAACTGTTCCACAGAGTAGCTATTATGGAACATTTTGAACCCTGAGCCTTAGGAAATCAGCAGGTAAGACTTCATGCAGTCATCACTTGATCAGCCAGGGATCTCACACGTTTTTTTTGTCTGAGTGCTGAGTATTAAGAAACCTCCAGTAGGAGATTTCTGCAAACAAGTGAGTAACTTTCATTAGAAAATATGAAGATGGCTCATTTCCTGAGTTCAGAGAGGGCATAAGTGCTGAGAAGCCTTTTGGCCTATAAGAGAGGAATATTGAGGTAGTAACTACTGTGGAAATTTTTATCTGTTACTTCATTGTGTTTGAAAGGTTTCCAAATGAAGGGAAGTCACTGAAAAAAACCTCACAACCTTGCCTTTCCCTAAGCTGCTCAATCTGAGAAGATAAATGCATTGTATCTGTAACCACTCTGACAACATTGTTTTTGTGTAATGCATCCCACTGCTGCTGAGATGGGAGAGAAAAATGCTGTTGGAAAAATGCATTCATTCTGAATGTCCGTTATTAGCTTTCTTCTGTGTAACCTGTGCTACTCCCTTTTTTATTCCCTAATTTGGGAGGCATTTGGCTTAAATTAAATTCCCTATATGGGCTGAACTTGGGTAACTGATCACACGAGCACTTTTACTGTCTTGCATATACAGGGAAAAACACATATTCCTAAAAGTCTTCATTAATTTGCCTGCTTCCAGCTGTGTCTGTCCTTGTGCTCCTTTGTTTTGCTTGTGTCTGCCTATGCTTTTGGAGCAGTATCACCAGAAATCAGAAATAATTAATTAGAAATAAAAATGTTGAGCTGTTCTAAGCTAGAAAAGCATGTTAGTTTCATTTCACAATTAACAAAGTACTTAAATATTGCTACTTCAAATTGTAAATTTCTAAGCCTTTATAATTCACTGTAACAAGCACAATTTAGTTTTTGCCAGACTAGAAATATTTGCTGTTTTTCCATATTTTTTTTTCTACAATGGCAGTGGACCAAAAAAATCTAATATTCATTTGCAGTCCCTCGAGAAGTTATAGAGGGCTAATATACTGTTACACTTGCCCCTAAGATTCAAGAAACTTCATCTTTCCTCTGCAGTAAGATATATGTGCTTGCATGAAAAGGATATATTGTCCGCTGACAAGCATAATTAAGCACAGATGTCTGAGGCACCAAATAGTAACTTATATTAGCAGAGGTCTTAATTTTTATCATTTTGCTTGTGTTCTCTTTAGATAATTTTATATATGATCAGTTAAAGAGGAAGCAGCTTTTCAGTTAATTGACAAATAGTGTTTTCATGATTATACATCTTTTCAGGGAACGTTTTGAGACCTTTTTTTCTTCCCATGAACACTTGGTTGATGAAGTAAAAAGCAAGTTCTTCAGATTAACATTTCAGTATTTAATGGTGTGGTACATGTAGTGGCTATGGCATCCTGACTACCAGAAGCAAATAATGGATCATCATAATCAGAAGCACATGTGTATGTGTGATAAATGTATATCCTCTTTTCCTCTTTTTTCTTTTCTTTAGAATTTCTGCCTAAGATTGTTGAGTTCCCAGATCTGAGTCAACTATAAATAAAGAGCCGTCTCCTCTGTGTCTTCTGTTGCAAAAGTATGGATCATCACAGTTGTGGCATTTTTCATTATTTTTACCTTCTAAGGAAGTATTTTAGGTTTGATACAGTTATTTTGTCATGAGAAGTAAATATGTTCATTCAGAGATTTTTTGACAAAGTGTTTTATTCATTCTTATATTCAAAATGAACATTTTTTTCAATTCAATCTTTTTCTGCAATTAATTTCCATTTCAACCTCATGATCTCTCCAAAGAAAAAATCCCATCCATCTTTTGATACTGCAAGTTTCCAGTTTTTACATGTTTCTTTTCTGCAGATTCCATAAATTTGATGAACAGACTGAGTGCAGTGCAAAGGGAGAGAACTCGAAAGAATTTTGATAGATGCAAGGCAGCTTTAAGATAATGATCTGTTGTTTCTGCATTTATGCTAAATGCATAATTTGTTATGATTTAACCAAAGGAGATATTAGTTTTGCTGTCAGGAAGCATCAGTTCTATATTAAAAATACTCAGATAAGAATTAATGCAACTTTTAATATCACTAGACCAAAATCACCTGGTTATATATTAGATTCCATTTGTATCAGCCTTTGAATACATGCACGTGTTAATACAGTGAGACTGTCCTGGTGCAATGACTGCCTTAATAGCTGTAACTTTCTGAAGATATCCATTCAAAAATACTGAAAAGGCTGAATATTTTGAGTAGGGTGGAAGTGTTTTATGGCAGGTTTTTTTCCTCTCTCCCTCTCTTGTATTTGTGACAAAAATAGGCATGATAAATGATTAGCAACAGCTGGACAGTCAGTACTACAGAGTCTGTGGGTCTGCTGAGGCTGAAAGCCTCTGGCTCCACAGGAAATGTGAGCACTATGGAAACAGTTCCCAAATTACGGAGGTTTTGATTGCATGTCTCTCACCAACTGGAGGGTGTTCTTTCAAGCAGTGACAATGGCTGTGTTTCAAATAGGAAACAAACTCAAGACCACCTTCTTTCTAAAACAAAATAAATCAGTTGTTGTGAGAGCACTGTTGAAGAGAAACATCTGGAGGAAATGCCACTTCAGTTTCAGACTTGCCTTTGGAATACCCTAACATACATCTTCCAGGATATGATACTGTACTTCATCAGACAACATCACAATGAGATCATACATCTGAATATGGACTCCAGGCTAGCTTTATGAAGCATGGTAATTGCATGGTCTGATTCTGCTTCCTTAGTGGGTATATTAGGAATATTACTTGTCTAATCATAAGAAACTGGATCATTACTTTGATGTTTGAATGGAATCCTAGATATGCACAAAAATGATTATTTCATAAACTCTGAACTTATGTGAGGGTAGAAGAATTCTATAACCAGAAGCAACTCTGAGATGTCATCAGAGTTGCAAAGACAAACTCCAGCTAAATCCAGGACAGAATAAGGTGAGAAGGAATTGTGGTACAAAACAATGAAAATGCCATGATTTTGTAGAGCCACCTGTAATCTGAGATTGTGGGTTGTTTCAGAGAAGGGAAAAAACAAGACTGATATAGCTTTACATGTAGCTGTTAATACTTCCTAGTGTTCCTTCCACGTATGCCTTTAGCATGTATACAGAATACATCCATTCCTCATAATACATCTCCATGAATTTATTAGCCTTTTAAAAAAATTGGGAGAACAAAAACTTTTCAGAAACTTCTCAGCTGTGTCATTGTTAAAAAGTTGACTTAAAATGTCATTGATGCTGATTTACTCAGTGCCTGTGTATTTATTTCATAGCAAACAGGTCCAATATAAGTTAAGACGTTTGTATTTTAAAGAATTTATTTTGGTTTAGGTACATGTAGAGCTTGCAGTAACATGACCATCTGAATCTCATCATCATATAGATTGAATGGAGGTTTTGTAAAGTTACAGCTACAATACAAGGAAGATGTAGGAATATTCAGACTAGGTAGAACACACAGTATATAGAGAATATATTACAATGAATTCTTCCACTTAAAGGTAAATTTATCCATCCTTATTCCTGGATTTTGCTGAAATAGGTTACATCTATTCCCCTGCCTTCTTCTGTATAGTGATATATGTAATAGGCACCATAATCAATTAGTTTCAAATCATTGCTATAAAATCTGCAGTGAAATGAAACAATCTGTTGCTGTCCCTCATAGAGATGTTTCTGTGAGTTTTCTTGGCTCTGTTTACTGTGTGTAATAGCTTTAATATTTTCTTTTTTAGGCTTTGATTTTGACATGTCGTAATTCTCTCTTTTTTTTTTCCTCATCCCTGAAGTGCTGTAATCATAAATTGATGTATTTTAAATGTAATTAAGCTTCTGTCCACTTGGACACTCTACAGAATCAACACCCGAAATACATCTATGATCTATGTATATACATATTTTAATCTCACATTCATGTAGGAATGTCTTCTGTTACAAAGTGGACCTGGATCATTCATTCTCTTATACTCTTATATACTTTCACTTATTTTAAAAATTCTGCAGCTTTTCTTAAATAAGGATAGGGTATGAAAATTTTCTTTCTCATTGAGTGCTTATCATACAAGAGCAGGAAGTGGCTCACAATATAGCTTGTTCTGATTGCATTGTTCCTCCTGTTATCAAAGAATATTGGAATTCAATTCTGACTTGCATAGTTCACAAAACTATAGTGTGCTACAACAATACAATGAGAAAGATTCTTTGAAAAAGGGAAATCTCCAAAAGAGCGTTCTTATTAAAATAGTGATATATATATTGTAAAAGATATGTGATTTCATAAGAAAAGAATAATATCCATCAAGTTTTTTTCCTTTTGTTGAGATAATACTTCCAAAAGTCAAGGGAAGCCAGTGTGCCCATCTTCCACATATTTGTGTTTTTTCTCCAACTAAACATGATAATCTTCTACTTTGTGGGAGAGTACTATAAACGCACATGTATCAGTTACCTTAAACCAAATGCATAAATGTTTATATAGGAACAGTATGGACAGAAAAAATTATTCTTTAATAGCTCTCATAACACAAAGGGTTCAGAAAACCATCCACATCCTGGAAGACCAGGGAAGCATATATTGGGCTGCAGTGCAGCCTTGAATTTTAGTGAACTTAGAAGTCAGCTCATACTTGAATATTCCTATTAGAGATTCATTGGTCTAGTTTGTATTGGTTCGAGAATTTCACAGAAAATACTAAGAGATTGGCTAATTTATCAAATGAATTGTATTCCTTCTTAATTTGTAAAAAATATTCCAGAGATCTTTACAATCTAGTACTTTGCAATGAAACACTCTACCTAGTTCTTTCAAATCAGCTTTGCATGCATGAAAACTCAAAAGTCTCATTTCTGTAGTTATCCCATCTTCTGTTAAACAACAATAACAAAAAATAGTTAAAACACTAAAACGTGATTGGCTTGTGTGGATTTTGGGAGAATATTAGCTCCACTGACTTTTGGTTCACCTGGGAGCACTGCTAGTACAATAGACAGTGGTATCTGTTAGTGATTTAAGTGCTTGAGAATGGTTGTTTGGTTCAGGCGGGCAATGTGCCTAGGCCAGCTCTCCTGTCACAGGAGCTGCTGGGCAGGTGCTTCACTGTGGTACAAGCAGAAAAAGCACACAGTATTTCTTCCAGCCATGCTTTCCTGATCTCAGCACCCAAGTACGTTCTCCACTTGAGCTTTACCCGATTCTGTATGATGAAACAGCCCCTAATAGCTGTTTTGAAGCTGGCCTGCATCAGCTGTATTCCCCCTCCCTGAGCTCTTGTTCCAGAACGTCTGAGAGATAATTGGTTCTCACATGTGTTCCCCATTCTTTGCTCCCCTTACCATTCCCCACGCTGGAGAAGCAAGGTGTATCCTAACCATGCATAGTGGCCGCGTGTCTGTAATGGCTGCCTGCTGAATGGCTGTTTTGAGTGCCCATGGCTGGATTTTAACAGTGGGAAAAGAGTGCTGGACACACAGTTCTAGATGGTTCTAGATGTTTCCAGGTGGTTCCAACAGATCTCAGCAGGGTGGGCCAATTAGTGAAAGCACCTGGAGCCTCAGTGAGAACAAAGAGCAAAACACTGGACAGGCGGTAGGGGAAAGTAAAACAAAGTGAGTGAGGGGCAGTCTTTTGAGTAATATGCTTGGAGAGGGAGGTTGTCAGAAGGATCTCTTACAGCTCCTGTAGATGTTACAGAAGAGAAAGCTTTATTTTTTTTTTTATTTTTTTTTTATTTTTTTTTGCAGTTTGTAGAGAGGAAAACGTCATACCAGATTTCCACACGAAGAACTTTATGACGGAAGCAGTTCCAGGAGCTGTGGCTGGAGAGCCTGCACTAGAGTAGTTTTCCTGACAGAAAGTGCAACTGTGGAGAGCCTGTGCTGGAGCAGTTTTTCTCTGACAGAAAGTGTAACTGTGGAGAGCCTGTACTGGAGCAGTTTTTCTCTGACAGAAAGTGCAACTGTGGAGAGCCTGTACTGGAGCAGTTTTTCTGACAGGAACTGTGGCTTTGGAGAACATAGTGGAACACAGTTTTACTGACAGAAAGGGCAATGTTGGAGAGACATCTTGAAGCAAGTTCTCCGGACAGGAGCTGTGGCCATGGAGAGGACTTGTACTAGGACATGTTCTCCTCTGTCTGCGGTCTGTGGGGAGTCTATGCTGGAGCAGTTCTCCTGATAGGAACTGCAGCGTGTGGCCAGTTCACATTGTAGCAGAATTGTGCAGAAGTACTCCAGCCCATGGAGTGGACCCACACTGGAGCAGGTGATAAATGTGAGGAGGAAGATAGGGCAGAGATGAAGTGGGTGTGAGTGGGGCAGGCAGAAAAGCTGGGAATGAAGAAATGAGATGGGTCTGGGAGAAAAGCATTGGTAGGAAATGCGGTGTTTTAAATTGTCATTTTTCTGACTGCAAATATATTTTAACTGTCAGTGACTTAAATTATTTTTTCCCAAATCCAGTCAATTTTGCTGAAATGGTAACAGGTAAGCAATCCCCCAATTTTTCTCTTGATCTACAAGCTTTTTCTCCTTGGTTTTTCGCCATCCTTATGAAGGAGTGAAAGTAAGAGAGTGTCTGGATGGGTGTATGGCAGCCTGTGATAGTCAGAAGATTTAGACATCATTCCATCCTACAATATAACTTTTGGTGTAAGAGACTGAAGGGACTGGGTCTGTAAAAAATAAAAGCGTAGTTAATATTCAAGGCAACATTCAAAGTACAAGTGAATCTTGAATTTAAATAACACCATTATGTTATTTTTTCTGTGATTTCTTGAAGTCTGATATGGCTTTTTTTAAATTTTTTTTTAAATTTCAGCATGCAGTTTACTGTGAGAATCATGATGAAATACGACTCCGATGTCTAGTACATGCAGAAAAGTCAAGTTTGTTCTTCAAACGCGGGAGGTAAGAAATGACATATTATTTACTTTTACCACGCTACAAACTGGGTTGGAATTTCTCATATTGTGTGTAAGGAAATGACCTGTCTCTTGCATGCACAAATATCTCCATGCGTCCCTAGGGTTGGTGCTTACTACAAGCTCCGTGTTATAGCTTGTGATCTTTCCTGGTAGCCCATCTTCCCCATAAGAATCCTTTCTGTGCTGCACAGAGGGCTTCTCTATGATGGAAGAGTTAAAAAAGGGACAAGAATCTTGTCCTAAGTATGTGAGGTGGAGTTAATTTCAGATAAAGTGAATGAAGAATCTAGTGACTTACCAGTGCCACAGTATGTTATTTTATTTTACACTATGAGTAGAGATGTGAAAATGAAAAATAAATTAAGAACAGAGGGTTTTATTATTTTGGGCAGAGTAATGTTTACTTTACATACTCTGTTCTAACTTCAGAGGAAGGAAGAAAAATTACTTACATAGATATACTAATGCTTATTAAAACACTGTCATAATCTGTATGCAACAGCACTTAAAATTTTATGCAAAAGTTGCATGGATATTAACCTACTACATAAGAAGAAAATAAAACAACAGAACTGTTTTCTTTCTTGAGACATATCTCTCTGAACCATAGTTTTCTCTTTATTCTCTCAGGTAAGTTTATTTCATGTGCACAGATTGGCTGTAAATGTACGTCCTGTTGCATCGTAGACATGCCTGTGGGATAACAGGATGTAATATCTGTTTTGTAAAATGATAACGTTGCTTGTTTAATTTTTTGTGTGTGCTTACTGTGATCACAGAAGGCAGTTCAGATTTAGATAAAACAGAATTTAATTATCAGTACAGATGAATGAAAATAAGATGTTGAAGATATATATATATATAGTATAGCTAAGATAAAATTGTTTTTCCTCAGAAAATTCCAGTGTAGAACTACAAAATGCTGAACGTTTTTAGAAACGGACCGTGTCTCTGTAACAATATTCTCTTTGGCATTTCACTTAATAAAGCAGGGAGAGTTACTTGTACTGCTGATTAAATGGTTAAAGGTTAGACTAAGTTTGAAATTCTAGCTTTCTTAGTAACTAATAGATATATATATTTTTCCCAATGGGTTAATCTGAGCCTTAATCTTGCCCATCTCTGTATTTGTCTGTGACTCCATGAAGGCTGAAGCACAATCATTAGGTTGAATTAGATTAATATGTTTTGTGGTGTGCTTTTTCTTTCTTTTTCTGGCTAATGAAAATTGAACTTCTAATTAAAGCTCGCACAAATATTCTGACTTGTTTACTTCAATAGTGATCATTTCAATACTTGGTGTAGTGTACAAAAAATGTTATCTATTTAAATGACCTTTCCTAAGGTCTTTCTGTTTTGAAGTCCAAACATGCAATGTGTTGTAATGTCTTTTCCGTATCAGGTCAGTGTCATAAATCTTCTGCTTTGTAAACTAGCAGTTTTTTGTCTTGTTAGGTAGACTATTGCACATCTCTTTTCTGAGCAAACTTTCTGTTGTAAATGTGTAGCAATTATTATGAAGAACAAGTCAATAACCAGCTGCCCTCCTGTCGCAGTGATTGATAACTATGTGTTGACAACAACAATTTCAAAGTCAAGAGCAAAGGTTTATAGAAGCGTAAAATATACAGAGTTGCACAATTAAAAAGTTAAAATACTGAGTTAAAAAGATAGCAGTTCTCAAGAGTAACCTAGAGGATGGATCTGCTTGTGGTAGTTTTATTTGTTCAGGATAGTTTTGCGCATTTTGCCACTTAATCATTTTCAGAGTTATAGCATACTTGGAGCTGTAAATAAGGCTTATGTAAGCAATCTTGACAATCAGCAAGATTTTTAACGTTGGAAAGACTGAGTTGTATATGTCCCTGCATGAATACAGCTACTGTCTTTTGAACACAACTGGATGCAGAGATTTTTGCATTGATTTTCCATCTTTCTTCTTGTCTAGATTAAGCCTTATATTTACTTCCAGATTTTGAGGCCAGGAACATCTAGTTTTGGATTCAAATATCCAAAACCTAGGTCGGTGTCATCTGATATTTTCAGAATACTTTTGTTGATCTTTCATAGGTCTTGAATGTGTAATGAGATGCTATTTATGAAGACAATGAAATCAAAAAGTTCTATGTGATGCCAAAGGGGTTGTGTATATAATTCAGTCTTTTGAAATTAAGGAAACAGTGTCAGACCAGTATTTCAGTTCTGCTCCAAAGGAAAGATGATACTTTGGTCCTGTATTTAAGGTAATTCTCACTGATATGCCTATAAAATGCCTTTTTTTAATATATATATATTTATTATTATTTATTTATTTATTTATTTATTTATTGAGGAGTCTCCTTGCAATCTTTTTCACAGAAAAGGTGATCTGTTGCTTCTGAAATAATTAGGAGACTGTAATGATCATTTGACTTCTGGTAGATGAACAGAGATGAGTGGAATAATCCAAAAAGTTAGTGATACTAGAGCAGTGACTTGCTTAAGGAAGGACTCTGCTTTTCAAGTGTTTAAAGGAAGTTTTCTGTTTAAGGGAATGAGCTGATTGATGGAAAGCCCAGTGCAAATGATTGCGTTATGCCTGCTAGTCATACAGTATAAGGAAGAGGCAATTTATCACAAAAATGTTATTTTCCTCATATTTATATTAATTTTTACAAAAGATAAAGCAAAGTATTGGTAATCAATTTTAGAGCAACAAAAAGAATTTTACTTAGATTCAGTATTTCTTTTAGGTTTGTTACTACAAAAAGTTATCTGTAAATATAGATGTGGCTATTGGTATGGATATATACACTACTGCTCCTCCTTCTTCACCCTAAGAGAGAAAATAGAGTTCTTTAGAGACTTTCAAAGAGCTCAAGCTGGTACTTATGCATCCTTTAAAATCTACAGCATGGGAAAACCATGTATTTCATGTAGTCCTGTGATTACTGAAAAGAGAGAATGCAGGAAGCACTGTAATGCTTAGGAGTGGGGAAGGGCCCACTTATGGTATATGAAGGACAGATTCATAAGCACAAGGGAAGTGTAGTGCATAGTTTGTGCATTTGGATCAAAACTGCAGCTCTGGATCTAATCAGTTGAACATGAGATCTGACTTCAATAGATGCACGCATCTTTTACCATCTTAAGCTGTAACTGATAACAGAACTTGCAATGAGCTGTGACTTGTGGAGAAAAAATTCACCATAAATCATGAAAATCATATATTAAAAGCTCTAAGATGTAGCAATGCAGTCTTTTAGGCAGACTGTAGAGTCTTATTCCATGTCTCAAAGCTAAATAGGATATGACTGGGGGATGATGGGGAATTAGAGGTCAGTACAATTAGACTGATCTACGCTAGCTGAGGATCTGGTGAATAATTTCCAATCAGTCCTTGAGCAGTAGATGCATTTTATCTTTCTAATATTTTTTTTTCTCTCCACTTGTCTGTATTGCTAGCATTAAACATTTAAGAGCAATTTTGTTCTCAAGTAAGGCAAGCTTCAGTGACAGCTGAAGTTTTCTCATAAATTTGTGTGGATTATGCAATTTAAATGGACATAATTCAGTCTTAGCTGCCTATCATGTTGTTCATATTCACAATTACTTTTACAGAATGTATTTTTGTACACTTTGCCCATATGATCTCTACATCTGAGAGTGTTTGCATACCACGCAGCATCTGGCTCAGTTTTTATGAGATCTTAACAGATGCAGTCAGGAACAACATACAACTCCCTGAAGTCTAAAAATACTGTATTTCAGTGATCTTTTATGCTATAATCACTATCTCATATAAATGTAATAATCATAGAGGATTGGAAGTGAAATTCGAGGAAGTGTCCACAGCATGCAGCCACCAGATCTTCTGTCTAGCAAAGAATAAACATTAGAGACAGAATACTAAAATGCATTGAACTCTTTCAGAATAGTTTTAATTCAAATAATGTTGGAAAAATTGTGAATATCACATCCTGCCTATGTATAAATCTGTGTAAGGTATAAATTACATTCACTTAGTGGTCAAATCATAGTACTTGTTTGTTTCACCTCGTGAAACTTAAAGTTACTTCTATTTTCTTCATAACAAGAAGCAGTAGTTTGTTTGGACAGCTGTCACTGAACAGTGATGAATAATAAGCAAATTTTCTAAGATCATTATTGGCTTGTGGCTCAGTTCTAACAGGAGAAAGCTGCGTATACTGGACAGTGTTTATTTTGAATTGTTCATCCAATTCAAAAAGGCTTCCTGGGGGGAAGAAAACAAAGTTTTTATTATTGCTTCCAGCAATTCATTTGTATATTGCAAATAACTCATGGATAAGAAGTCAAGAGTGTGCTCCCTTACAATGTGAGCAACTCTAACTATGCGTACAGTAAAACATTTTTTTACAACAGTGTTAAACAACAGCAACAAAAAAGCCATAGTATCTTCACATTTGCTTTTCTTGTCAGTTTCACACAATTTGAGTTTTCATGAGGTAGGCAGGAGAGTGTGCCTCTCTAGTTCAGTTCTCCTGTTCAGAAGTATCTGAACTTTAGGTTGTGTCCTTCTGAGTTTTCAGAAATTCAGGATGGTAATCCCAGAATCTGTATGGAGTCTGGTAGTATAAATGATTTTTAATTGCATTAAATTAATTTAACATTGAATGTTAAAAATCATTTATGTGTTTAGTACTTGAACATTATCAAAACATTGTTGTTTATCTTTTGTTCTGTATTTCACAAATCTACCCTTTTATCTTTTGAATACATCTCATCCCTTCTTCTGCTATCCTTGATATGAAGGTTGGTTGCATGACTGTTGGGTAATCCTTTTCTCTGTCTTATCTTAGAGAAATGCTAGGTGGTAGAAACCCTTCTGCTCATTCTGTGGGCCCTGTACCTGGATATCCTGCCAGGCTTGGTCTGCTTTCCAAAGAAAATCTGTTTTTTATACAGGATAAGCTTTCAGCTCTAAAACTATCAACTGGAAGCTCAAGTAAATGGGATTTCTTGTTTTCCAGTGTGGAGTTGTGCTATAAACTGTTGCACCTTAGTTATATTTTTATACTGATTTTTTTATACTGTTTTGCACCTGATACAAATTGTAAGCTGAATGTGTTTAAGAAAATAACTCTGAAAGCCAAAGCTCTGCTTCTGCTACTAAGTATTTTCTGTCTAAAATTCTTCAGTTCTGTGATATTTCAGTGTAGGAAATTCTTGTCCTGAAAGTACGGTTAAAAAAAAAAAAAAAGAGGAAAACTACCTTGTTTTCTCTATTACATTCTGTAAAGTGTATTCTTCACTGCAAATTTGTTTTTTCTCTGATAATGAAATTGTATCATAATTACAGGGAGGCAAGGCACTTAGGAATTTTTATCAGCTACAAAAATAACTCTTATGGAAAATACAAAAGTATTTATTATCTTAGCTCAGGCTCCTGAAGTTGATGGCTCAGAGAAAGGAAATAGGACATTGTATCTTCTATTTGGTAGGTATGGTGTTTTTTCTCAATTATTATTATGGAGAATAGATCTTAAACAACGGAATAAAAATGAGTAACTTACTGAATGAAATCAAGTTTGTACATTTCAGAAAAAAACAGGTCCATCCAGAGTATGTAATACCCAAGTAGTCATGCCTCCTTTGGTTATATTGAATATTAAAGGAAGGGCTGTTTTTTCTTTGGGGCTTGTGAAAAATTGAATGTTACCTGTTAAGATTGTAGACCTTCTGTAAAATGAATCTGCTAGTACTTGAGCCATCTCAGAAGGGGCTGAGAGGGCGAAAGTGTTCTCAGCAACTCTAGTATACAACTTCTGTTTGATTAGTCTTTTTTTGGTGTTGCTAGAAGCTGGCTTTAATTCATTTAATTTCTTCAACCTCCTCATGCTTAAAAGAATATACATATTAGTTCACATAAGTTTCCAGTGATGTTACAGAACAAAGTTTTCCCATCTTGCAAACACGTTTTTTTTCAAGGTGGGAGGACTCTATGCTACATAAAATGTACTAAGGTAGGTGCCAGCAAATCAGCATTTCAGCCTGTACGAAATAGGGAGAATTATGAAGCACCTGATCTTAAAATTCCCATTGGGTAAATAGTAATGTTTATGTGCTAGGAATACTGACGTTTTCAAACAATACAAGCTCTTTTTTCATCTTCTTCAGAAGGTCTTAACTTAAATAAAGAGTAATAATTTTAATAAGGTGTAGTATGTCCTTTATGCTAATTTTGCCAGTGCTCCTCCTTTCTTAGCACTACCATTTTTTTTTCATACTGTCTTCTGGCTTACCTTAAACTGTGATCCAAGAGAACTTAAACTGTGCTGTCTCACAGTGCACATAGCTGGTTTTTTTTCTTGGAAAAAATATATCATTTTACTGTTCCATGCAGCCTGGAAGATTTGGAGCATTCTCATTCTTGTATGCCTCAGGGATGGAATATAATTTCCTGAAGGACCTTGAATGTAACTGAGAACTCTAGCGACTTTATTTGTATAAAACTGCAGTAATTTTGGATGGTTAGTTGTGGAGTGGTTACACTGGTTATTGATTTTACTTCGTTATCTGGAACGTAAATTCCAAATGGGTCTAGGAGTGAAACAAATCAAAAATTTAGTTGTACGTCTAATTATATTTGAATTCTTTCATTGAATTTATAGGTATATTTTCATTTTAAAATCTAGTTCATGTAAGTAAAGAAATTCAATATATACTTTGCCCTTTGTTTCCCTTTGTATTTGGTATCCATGTAAGGCAGTTGCAGAGTTGTCTTACACAACACAACAGCAGTGCTTTGTGTAAGATCTTTCTGTAGAGCTTCTGGTAACCAGAAGCCTGATGTAAACAAAGCCCAAATGGGGAAGAAGAGCTTTGGGAGGGATTCTGTTTAGATGCATGGCTGGGTCCTAAGAGACAAAGACAGGCTGTTGGAAAAGGTCAGGATAATTCAGGAAAACAATTAAGGTTTCTTACTTATATTTCATTTTGTAGAACAGGAGGAATTCAATCTTGTATCATACTTCAACTCAGAAAACTATTATTTTCTGGTTACATATTTGGGGTAATATTTTGTCACTTGTTTTAGACCACACGTTTAGCTTCTATGAGCTTTTAAGTGGTACAGCCTAAACATCCCTATCTTGTAGTTAATTTAGCATATTCTTTGCTGTTAGTCTGTTGTGATTCACATGCTAACTAAATGTTGGTAAAACTTAAAAAAAATAAAAAATAAAAGCAACATATGTTTGGATGCAAGTATATATAATGCAAGTATGTCTGAAGGACTGTTCTCTTACTACACAGAAGAAAGAAATGCAACTAATGCTCTTTCTATCTTTCTATCTGTCTTGGATAAGAACATAAAATATTGAGAGTAATCAGTACCAAATTTATTTGTTTGACTGTGGGAGAAAAGAAGGCTTATAATACTTCAGATATTAGTAAACAGGAAAAGTATTTATAAATAAAAGTTATGGCTGAAATCCTATATGTGATGAACAAAGAGATTACTGTATATGAGTGTTAATGTTGGCTGATTTCTGAAGGTTGGAATACATCGTATGTGAGAGAATGAGGTAAAGATTCAGGATCTTTGGTATATATATTTCTGGTGTTCTCAGAGATTATGTCAGAGTTGATATTAGATATGGCTTTGGATGCTATCAAACAGAAATTTAGTGTGAGCAACAGTATGGCAAGTTGCATGGCCTGAAAATATAGGAATGGTTTTCTAACCCAAAAGTCCGGACATGTCACGTACTCCTATATTAGAAATGGAATGAGACAGGAGTCTGTCATAACTTCAGTACTCGCAGCCCTCCAAAATGCATAAAGTTATCAGCATGTATATTCAATAAATCCAACACTGTGCAGGTCATTTTGGTTTTGAACCATAATGCAACTTATTTATCCAAGATATATTCCCAGTTACCTACAGTAATCCATTTTCTCTCTGAAGTGGAATTGTTATATAAGCAATAACTTGGGATACGTGCATTATTACACATAGTTGGGCTTATCTACGCGATAACCTTCTACCTTACATAAAAAAACGTTCAGATGAAATCTGTTGTAAGTGTGACTCTAGTACTGAGCTGGTCTCTGATAAAGAAAAGAGTCAGTAAGTGTTGAGGCTGATTCAGAATTTCCTCAATTATTTGCAACAGTTTTTTCTTACCATAGTTACTGCGCAGTATCATTCAGTGGCAAGGGAAATAGATGAAATACCTTCCAATGTGCTTTCTGCAAATAAATTATTAACTAAGAGGTAATGTCTGATTTAACCTCATTAGATAGCAAGCAAGAAATTAAATATTGCAGCTATAACAATTGTTATATTATGCCAATGAAGTTCTGTAACTATGAAATGTATATAAGAGCAAACAGCATGAACAATTTTGTGGTTACTTTGTTTAATACTTATGAAAATATACAGTCTAGATGGCTACTGTATTAAATTTTTACCATTTATGATAAACAGACCATATGTTATGTAGTAATAGGAATTCAAATTGTTGAAACTATTTAGACAAATATGAAAGACCAGACCCTGGAACACTGACTTCAAAAGGCACTAGGATATACAGAAAAAAACTTTTAGTAAATCTGTATCAATGAAACACATGTAAAAAAGAACGTAATATAAAGCTACCACTGTTGTGAGAGTAATTTCCCTGTTATAAGGGAGAATTTAATTAAGGTGAAGGGGGATTCAGAAGCCCACTGGAATAGATAGAAAGAAAATGGCCCTGTTGCAAGCAGAAATTACTGGACGTGGAAAGAATTTTTCCATCAAATCCTTTTCTGCTAAGAAGAACAGTTTTAGTTCAATCAATTGGGCTGGTGTTTTTAGTAGTCACGGTTAATGTTGCTGGGAAATCAAAATGAAGTATACAATTCCTTAGACTTGTGAACTCTTGCCTGGTCACTCTGTGGAACTTTCACAGGGCCATGGCTGTCACAGTGACAAGAACCTCAGCTTTCAGGGAGGCTTGTTCCTCTGTACTACAAGGACTTCCATTGCCATAGAACATGGAGGCCTGCTGAGATGGGCATCCAGCCAAGATTGTGAAAGTCAGAGGCCCATCCACTATGGGCACCTTGTCTTCAGGTCCTTGGTCCACAGATTCCTGCTTGTGCCCCTTTAATAACTGTGTCAGAGAGTCATAATGATTTAATGAGGCCATTGGTGGCCTTTACTGATCATCTAACTTAGAAATAAATAAACTAGGGCAAAAAGAACTCACAGAGGGACGAAATTCCTGAGAAGTTCAAGTTGGTGTAGAAGACTGTGCTGGACTTGGGAGTGCTGTGTCTGGAGGTGTGGATGAATTTGCATTATTTTGGAGCAATCACTATACTTTTCCAAATCATGTCTGCACAAAGGGTGTGTGGTTCATGGAATAGAAACTTTACAACAGAAATAGCTATCTAATCACCAAGCCTGTTCTGCTTAGTAGCTAAATTGGCGGTTATGTGTTACCAAGTAACCCAGCTGCTGCTTCTCCACTAAGTGTCCAGTGACTGCCTGAAGTAAGCTGCTATTCCTAAACATAATTGGATGAACCTTCAAATATCTTGTTTGAAACTTTGAACAAGAAAATAATTCCACTCCAGGATGTATACTATTCAGTACTAACAAGGATATTTGTTGCTGCCCAATAAAAGAGAATTAAACAATAGATTAGTATTAAAATATTAAAAACATAAAACACAGGCAACTCAGGAAAAGAATGTCCCGTGACACTATTGTTGCTTAAATTCTGAGCCAGAATTTTGCAACTCTGCCACTAATCTCTGATCTTTGTTGTGTTGTAGTTCTTTTTTTCCTCTTATTATATATGAGCAAAAGCAGATGTTTTCCACAACCAACATCTGATCTGTGCATGAGGAATTAAGGGCATTACATACTGTCAAAGCAATGAGTGATATTTAACTATGCAGGCTCTTTTTAACCCCATACAGAACTGTAGTGGTAAGCCTCTGCAGATTGTCTTCAAACTTTAGAGTAACCTAGTATGACAGTTAAGTCTCTATAGACAATATATGTATTTTTAAAGAAACAACTTTGTTAATTTAGAATTCCAAACAAGGTGTAGTTTCCACCAGTGTTAACTGAGCCATGGAAAAGTTTTTCTTTGCATAATTCAAAACACTTTATCAAATGCATTTTAAACAGACAAGCTTGAAGCCTTCTCTTAACTACTGCAACACGTTCTACTCCTCTTGGTACTGTGGGCCTAAACTACTCAAGATGATAATTGTCTGATGTAATATTTTTGTCCTAACTTATTTCCCTACTTGACCTGAACTGCAGTACTGTTGGAAAGTCATGAAGTCAGCATTTCAGTTGAAGTTTCCCCAACTACCCAGGTTGGAATGCCTGAGGAAAGAAAGCATTTAGCAATAATAGCTATGTTACTACTGCCACAGTACTGATGTTCTTGGCCATCAAGTTAGATGACATTGTTGAATAGCCTATATAAAGCCTTGAAGTCATGAATGAACAGAGCCATCCTATAGCTCTTACTCATCCACAAGGATGTTTTATGTGAAGTTTCCATGGTGCTGTTGCTTACAATCATAAAATATCAATAGTTTGTTTCATGTGGCCTTTATGAAAGCTCATTTCTGCACATCTAACAATTAGCTCTAAGTTCCTTGTAGTTCGTATAGTCAAGATTGCTACTGACAAGAAAAATCCCAAGAGCAGCCAAGTTCCCTGAAGTGACAATGCTGGAAATGACTTTTCTAAACCAACATTTTTTCAAAGGCATCATCATAAATCTGCCAAATATATTCCTGACTGGTATTTTATGATGGAGCATTCCCCATGTTATACTCAATGGGAAAGACTGTAATCCATGCATTCCTTACATTAACCAGGGAGCCATACTGAAGGATGTTAATTTAGAAAAGATGAATGTGATGTAATATTCCGTATTTATTTGCAGCTTGAATGGTGCTTGTGTAATGAAGCAATAATAAAGGGCCAGCTGCATCAGTTAGACCACTTATGTTAGCAGATAAAGACTGTAAATAAGACTTTTGTTATCAAAAGGTGCAAGCCAGTCAGTGGGCTATATTAGTTCACTGTATGTGTTTATTAAAAAGCATTCTACCACTAATGCTATACTGTGCTTTTGTAGGAGAAACTTATCTATTAAATTGAAAATCATACTCTTCTGTTTAAAACCTGAAATCTCTATAACTTTCAGGAAAATGTATGGCCCAGAAAGATTTTGTGAAACATTCTCCAATGATGCCTGGATTGTACTTTCAGGTGACCCCTGAGCAGTCACATCAGAGGCCCAAATGGTGCTGCCTTCCTACCTCCAGCCATTTAAACCTGTGATGTACTTCAGCTATAAATGCTGGAGCCATACTTGCAATGTTGGACAGGGTTTGGTCATATCTTCATTAATTTTGTGATTTGCTAGAACTCTATTAACTTAAAAACAAAACACACTACAATCAAACTGCATTCTCCTGCTTGGAATAATGGGAAGGAAAAGAGTAGAACAAGTGTAGATCAGTATAAACCAGAATTTAGAAATGCATTATTTTGTTCTTTGCTTTCTCAAGGTGAAATTTAACAATCCAGACATCCTGAAAGTTGTGGTAGGACTTTACTGTGTGTCCTCATGAAATTTAGTGGCACTGATACCTTGAGAATATGAGACTCTTTGTGTCTAAGAGTGGTTGTGGACTCTGTCCCTACCTCTTGACACTTGCAAACTAGGCTAGGTGTGTCATTGCTGTAGAAAGAGGAGAGAAACTATGAACCAGATAATTATTAGGTCCTTGGGTTGCTATAGAGAAAACATGACTACTTGCCTTTTAAGAACTTGTGGCGCTGCCACTAACTAGAAACTGCTCTGTAAAGATAATTGGTCAAATTCCTGTGACCGGAACATATGATTTAATTTAAAAAAAAAAAAAAAGAACTGTGTGTAAGGTGATGCAATTTTATACAGTTCTTATCTATTATCTGTTATTAGATGATTCTACTGATGGTGACAAGAGACAGATTTAAAGGCTGTAGTTGATCCACAGAGATGATGGCTGTCTCCTCTTCTTGTCTCCCTGGGGCTGGAGCCCTGGGGATAGTGCCCTGTTTTTTCAATATGCCACCAGAGGGATGTTAGGCTAATGGCTTTCATTGTTTTTCCTGAAAGAGAAACAAGTTATGTGTTGAGGGTATGCCTTCCTTCATCAAGGAACAATGGTGTGAAATCTTCTGGGTAGAGTGTTCATCATTATTCTTCCACTTTTGGAGTTGTTTCAATGCTTTTTCAGTAGCAGATGACAAGCTTGGCTGTAACAGTCAGTTATAAATTCCTTAGCTTTGAGTAAATGTATTTTTTTTCCTATATGCTGAAAAAATTAGTGACATCACCTCTTAATCACAGTTAATTGTTCATCCCATTATAATTCAACTCTTCTTGGACATTAAAGAAAAATCTGTCAGACATATTTCATTTTTTTTTTTCCCCCTGCCAAAATTCTTGCGTACAATTCATTTCCCTATGAAGTTAACTTCGGTCATTTTGAATCAATTTGGAAGGAATGGCTTCTCTCATCCGTCTATGCGCCGCAGATGCATGAAAAAATAGAAAACTTTAGTATACAATGTACTATGAGACTGCAAACAGCAGGCTACGTTTCTCCTTGTGATGCAAGAGAACAATACTGGGGGTCTGTAGTAAACTGGAAGTTAGTGAGTACCTTCCCAGGGTCTTAGTTTGTGTGTGCAAATATGGTTTACAGACTATCTTCACTCTTCTTCATGCATTCCTGAGGTATCTTTAGTGGTAACCCAATAATGATTATTGCTTACCACCAATACAAAGCTTACTGTGTTTGGTACAGTCAACTCAGTTGCCATGAGACAGTTTCAAATATGGTCTAATATGATGGAACTGGCTGGTGCTATACTATCTCTGTTCCCAATTCTGCAGTCATTTAAACATGCTTTTTCGGGCAGCTCTCTAGCACTTCATGTGTGTTGTAACACTAGTATTGGTTCTTAAATGTACTGTTTAGATTTAAGTCAAGAGGAACTGAGCCTGAACCCATGCAATGAATCCTTAAACAATGTGTAAATTAGAGAGCTCTCTTATTTTCACACTTAATTTCTTCTAATTGTTTAATATTCTGATTACTTTTTTCTCTGTACTAATCTGCCTGTCCGTTTGGTTTCCCTTGGATTAAATTTTCTGGATTTATCCTTTCTTGAATTATTATTATTTTTTTTTAATCTCTGAAGAACAGGACTCTCTTCAGTTCCACAGAATTGTTACTGTTGTAATTTCGTCTTCATGATGCCAGAGGAAAACAGTTTTTCACCATTAAACACTTGGAGCACTTAGTGCATTTTTTTTCTACCATTTATTTCTTCTTCGCGTAATAGAGAATTAGATACACATTAGAAAATCAGCTTGTATTAAAATTTGTTGAACACCTTTAGCAATGCGCAGAATGCACTGACTAGCATTCTATACTGTAATCTTTCCTTTCGTGCTCTCACCATGGAAAAATAATATTGCATGCTATTCACATTTTTTATTTATATGTTTGTGAATGTTAAATATTCTTTCTTGTTAGATCAGGGCCGAATACTGGTGTACTCTTTAGAAGAAGGTATTTAGTCTATCCAGTGGCTTCTTAACCCATTTAAATCAAATTGATACTTCTTAAAAAGTGTGCTATGTTTATTATCTTTTGTTTTAAAAGGAAGGATATCTGGAAGTATCAACGTGACAGAATTCAGGGTCTTTGAACAATTTTTCTCACGCGATTCATCATTTTTAATGGTATAAGGATTTATCCCATCTTAAGTTTTGTATTGTGTGCATACAATATATAACAAAGGCTTAATGATATACAAATAGTATGAAAGACTTCTTAAATATGGCAATTACTTGCATAGCTTCACAACCTTATTTTTTGTGATTTTGTATTACAAGTAGTGATTTGATCAAATTCATAAACCAAATTGACACTAACGTAAGCAGAAAATATTATATCTAATATTTTTCAGCTGATTTTAGGAAAAAAAAATCCTTTTCATTTTCTTTGCCTAAAAATAAGATGGAAAATTCTTGTTATATGGCTCCACTCAGCAACCAGATCTTTCAAAGACTTTCATGATAAAAATGAAAGGCAAAAAATCAAGCGACATGAATTTGTATAGATTGTATTTAATGAAGCAAGGATTTGAGGGAGAATAAAAGGTAGAGGGAACATCCTTGATGATAATATATAAAGCCTTTCCATATTACTATGGTGTGTAATAAATACCACACATTGGACAAAACAAAGGTGGACAGAAGGAAAATGCATCCTAGGGGACAGAGTGAGCCCAGACCCAGAGGCTATTCTAGATCTGTTAGTAGAACTGTATTCAGACCTTGCTATGGAGCCAGATGTTGCTGCTTGAGCCTTCTCAAGCTTTGCATCTGGGTCCTGGCATGCATGAAGAATGGCCTGGGGTGCTGTCCCCTGTGTCAGGCTAGGTGCACTAATGGACAGAAAGGGTGAATTGCTTCTTGCCTCAGCTGAAAGGTCTGATTTTCTTCAGACTGCAGATCACAAATGTGAAATGGTTGAATGAAAGTGCTGCTGTGCAAATATTTCTATATATATATAAACTATAACTTATTTTTATTTTATTGATACAAATTCTTCCAGGTTTCTAGTCTGTTTATTAGTATGTTTTCACATTTTCTAGTAACTAGCAGTGGTATTTAGGAGGTATAAAATTGATATGAGTTTTCAGACTATATCTTAAGAGGTGTGAACAGCCTTTGCACTTGAGATATCCATCACTGAATGCTGTATTCTGTCCTAGACAGATACAATGTCACCCACACAATGGGGATACTGAGCAGTAACTGTAAGCCAGATCTTCAGCTGGCATAAACTGCACTGTGTTTAATCAGCCTCAGTGTGAAGCTATGCCAGTTTATACCAGCTGGGCATCTAGCCCTTTGTCTGCCCCCACATAAAAATTTTATCTGCTTTTAGGGAAGCTTTATGTTTTCTGTGTGAGCATAAGTAACATTTTCAGTTTAGAGCCCAAACTGACTTTTTACTTCATTTCCCCTTTCTGCTCCATTTCCATCTATCTTGAGAATTAAATGTACACAAGGGAGGGTAAGTAAACTCTTTAGGAACATCTGGGATGCACAGAGTCACTGTTTCAGTCTCCAGAGAAAGCAACTTATTTGCATGGTGCCTTTGATGGACGTGTAGCTATTACTGGAAGAGGTGGCTACTTTACAGGCTTAATGGGATGTCTGAATCTTACTGCACTTCCTTCCCTTTAACTTCAGTATAGCTTCAGTATCCACTATCAAAGCCAAAAGGAGTAGATCTGTGTTGTAAAAGCCAGAACTGGCTGTGTCTGCAAGATTCTGTCTCCCTCCTTCAGCCTAGAAGAGATTGCCACAAATTCAAGTCTGCTTGTGCAAGCCTGAATACATGAGCAATCATGTATCCACCAGTCCTATTGATTTCAACTTCAGTGTCTAAGTGCTCACCCCATGAGTAAGGCTTGAACATAATAGCCTTCTGATAGCGTTCCAAGTTTGGGGGGATATATGAAGGTTAATTGAAGCTACGGACTTGGCATCTTGCCTCAAATGGCTGTGTGCCACAATGTTTAGGGATTTTAGCTGTTATATGTGTAAGTAAGTAATTGCTCTTTACCAAATGCTTTAGGGAGAAAAAAATCTCCAAATTTAGCAATTTAACATATAAAATCCTTTATGCAAAAAGCTAAGCAAAACCAAACCTTCAATACATGGAAGGTATGGCTCCAATTGGGTGTGTGAGTCTAACACCAAAGCCACACATTCCTGCTTCTGAATGCATTTGTCAGCAATTCGTTTACTTAGTAGATTTAATCTTGCTGTACAGTGGTGGCATTTCTGAGAAGAGGCAAGTCCATTTTGTACGCCTGGTTGTGGAGCATAGGAAAAGGCAGTAGGCAGGCTAAACCTTTGTAGAACAATACTTTTCCCGGCACGTGTCTTTCCCTGATGCTGGTGGTGAGCAGCCACAGACCGCATCAGCAGAACAAAATGTGTCCACGTGCCTAGAAGAGAGTTTGGTATTCTAAGACTCAACTGGTCAGATGCAATGAGTTAAGCAATAGCAATTCAAGCTAATATTGTGAATTGTGAGCTGAAGGAACTGGGAAACATTCACTTCTACCACTGCTGTGCAGGTTGTACCCTCCAGAAAAGGGGTGGACAGACGGAGCAATAATGTTTTAGTGGCTAATACTAAATCCAACTGAGTACATCTGTCAGAATCCCTAGTGTCAACTATCAGAGATGACTTAGTGTTCGTATGACAGAGTTTACACTGAACTAACTAAGGCAGTAGTTCTTCCCTACTGCATGTAGTGGAGCAAAGGGAAATAATAGGTTTCTTTTTTAAGTTCTCACATTTTAACATCTGAAAAGCCATCAATCAAAATCTGATAATCTGATAACATATAACAAGAATGAATTGAATAGAGATATTAGCGTCACTGTTGGAAATAAAAGGGGAATTCTTTGAGTTTCTACTTTGGAGTAGGCACTAATTCAATATATTTGGGGCATCTAGAAAAGTCTTTTGAACTCTGGAGTCAGGAGAATGCTATAAAATCAACTTCTGTCTCTTTCTGAGGATGGCAGCATTAGCTCAGCTGTGCCAGTCTGACTGCAGCAGTCGGCAGAAGCTGTGTATGCAGCCATATAACTACAACAGAGTCTGATCATCATCCTGATGAAATTACACTGATCTAATTTGCACGCTGTGAAGACATTTGGCACTGGCTGGATCTGAGCCGTGACATCTTCATTGGAACTAAAAGTACACTAAGAAGTGACATTACATTTCATACTCTTTTGAGCCAGACTGTGGCATTTCTTCCTCTTTAAAGGCATTATTTCAAGAACATTTAATTTGGCTTTGATATGTCTGCCATTTTGCTATGCAGGAATGTAGCGAGCCAGAAAAGCTCAGCTGTAATAAAGTTTGGCACCATCAGCCCACCATATACCTGCACCATCCTGTGCAATTTAATTGGCATTCAGTGGGTTGATAAATGGATTGGCTTAATGAGACAATATACTTGACATATGCAGGACTCTCCTGAGGAATAAGATTCATTTTTGCACTTCACACATCAACATGCTACAGATACCAACACAGTCACCTCCAGCAGCTGTGCTATAACCAGTGACATGCCTTCCACTGTGTTGACCAATAACACTGCTATCTCTCAAACTAGCCTCAAATCATTTTCCATATGAACATTTTTCCTCTCTTCATTTTTTTAAAATTATATTTCTGATTTTAAAAATAAAGCAAGGTACAGTAATAGCCTGTGAAGGCTTTTGTAAATTATAATGACCATGTATTTTGCTGCTAAAAATGAAAACATATCCTGATTGCTTCCTGAAAATGTCCTTCTTTGTTCAGAAGAAAAGCTCTAATTATAGTTTGGATGTGGTATAAATAACAATATTTATTAAAATACATATAAAAGCAAATATCTGTTATACATTTTTAAGTGAATATTAGTAAGTAGAAGAGCATCATGACCTGTTCTCCTCAAAGTTGAACTTGTGTGGATGAGTTAGGTTTATGTTAGAGCCATCTCTGGAGGTCCCTTCCAACCCCTACAATTCTGTGATTCTGTGATCTCTCTGGATCAACTGATCTCTAGGAATTTGTACAGTATAGGTATAGGAGAGTGTTTCAGTGCTATGGAAATACAAGAATTACTGACTGCAGTAAATGTCTATTCAGACTTTGTTTAAAAAAGTTGATTTTTGCATTAGTCAGGACTGAGCAAAATAGGATCAGCAACAATGTGGATCTGGTCCAGTGTCAAAAAAAAAAAAAAAAAAAGAGAGAGAAAACTAGTGTAATGGTATGTCTTTGAATTCTGCTTCTTGGTTGTAATTGTGAATGTAATCCATGTCCTCTGATGGCGTTTAAATACCTGCTTGTTGGAGGTTATAGGTCATTTAAGAGTTGTGTTTTGTTAGCAATCCAGAGAGCTAATCTGTCATGCATAGATGAGATATACGCGTCTACCTTTCTAGTATTTGACACAGGCTTGGAAAACAATTCAGAACATCAACCCACTTGGAAAATGCACACTGACTTAGTTTCTTAGCTGACCTTAAAAGGGTACATCAATCTCCCTTTATTTAATTAAAAAAATAATAACAGTAAAAAGAAGTCTATTATTACTAAGTCCTTGGTCATCATTACCATCAGAATGCTGAATACAAAAGCCAAATAGTTTTATTGGTCATTCTGCTCTGCTATGGTTTTGAAGGCCAGATTTAGAACCAGCTGTTTATCAGGATATAGACTCAAATAATTATGAAAGAGATGCAAAAAATATGCCATATTCATGTGGGCAATTTTCTGCATCCATGAGAAAAGCTGAAGAAAAAACTGAGAACCAAAGCACTATTTGCTTGTTGTCTTGCCCATGAAAAACTGCAAGAATTGTCAAACTAACCTGAAGGAATGAGCCAAACTCCCACTGAGTATACATGCAGGTTAATGTGTCTTAAATCCTTCTATCTGTTGGGAGTGAAAGATAGACTGCATACCCAATTATGTACAGACCCACACTGTACTAATGGCCACTGCTTCAACCTGGAAAAGAAAATTCAGCAGAGGCAGAGAGGAAAGAGGCTGCAGCTAGCTATTGCTGAGCTGTGCTCTGGGCCATCACAATACCTGCCTCTGGCTCCTTGTCCATGAGGTGGAAGAAGCCCACGTGTCACTGCCTCAAATTTCAACTGGGTGCCAGTTTGATGCTTACAATTCTGCTCTAAGGAAAACCTCATACATGCAAATAAGCCCAAGGAAACTAAAAAAATGAAACGGTGTGTGACAGTTTCTAATTACTGCGTAAAAACAACATATGGAAACTTCATTGTCCATTTCATCCCTCAACATGTACTATCAAGTTAGATTTCTTTTGCTCAATCATTCTCTCTAGAGCATTTGGAGCTGTTTCACTTGTATTATATGAAGAAAAACAGCACTTGATATGGAGCAATGTGATGCTTTTACATTCTCTGTCCAAGCTCATTAATGTCATAGGAGGTTTGAAAAACCCTACCAGTTTGGCACAAATTTCAGTCTTCCAAAAAAGGAATCAATTCAAAGTCCTTTTTCAGAAATATTCCATCCATTGTCATAAATCATGGTTGAAAGACTGTAAACATTAAGAAATGGGAAAATAACAATATTTAAATGTTACTATGGTAAATGTTAACAAGTAGGGAAGACCACTTACTGATGATACGTGTTGATGTGGGGAGTTATTATAAAGGACTGATGAAGGAGTCTTAAACATTACTTCTTGCAATGTGCACTTAATCAGGAGGATGTATTCTTCTAGGCTTTTGAGTGTTTCCAGTGAGATTTCAAATTTAAATATTTAAAATGAAGGCATAGGAGGAAATTTAAGGGATATTGTTGGGTCAAAGAAATGAAGCATACATCACAGTCCCATTTTCTAGGAGCAAAATTCTTACAGCCTTCCCTATCACGCCCTGTGGCCATAGAAGCAGTCAGTTAATGAATCAGAAAAAAGCTGGTTACCAGATGTCCGTACTTATTAACACTCACATTGCATTCTGTAATGGTATTCACTGAACAATCTGTGTGGAGCAGACTCTTCTCTGTTTAAAGTCCCTCTTACTCTCTAAAATAGACTTCTAAAATTTCTTTCACTCTGATTGATTTCAGGATAGCCGTTGTTGAAGGTGCTGTCAGGCATTTTGTCTAATTGAAATTTCTGAAGGTTCCCTAGCAAAACAAAACTTCTGAGGGCTTATTCTTTTACATCTCCTTCTAAAATGGCAATGAAAAAAGATAAAATAAATAAAAATTATTAACTTAAAAGCAAAGCAGGAGAGAAACCAATTCTCTTTGATTGGTTTCCACTGCTGCTAATTTTAATGCCACCCATTGTTCAGCTCTGCAGTCTAATTTTATGTTAATATCCTGAAAGTTGTCAAATCTTGGCAAAACCTATGCATAAATTACACAGAAAGTAGCTCACAGGAGGGGGAAAGTAATGACTGTCATGGTTAGCCAAACCCATTAATAGTCTGACAAGCAATAACCCAAGAGCTCTGGTCAACTGCTGCAGACATCTGTGAAACTTTTGCAATTAATTTTTTTTTTTTTTTTTTGGAGGAGGTATCAGCTGTGAAATAGCACATAAGTGTCTGATTATTATCAGCTTTGCTAGTGAGGGCAGAACCGATCAACTCCAAGTGTTCATCCTACTTCAGACTGATTATTTTATGAATGTGAAAGTCTTATTTTCCTTTATTTTCTTAGTCAGACCAGTTCCCCATGAAGGGAAAAAGAAGAGTCAGTTGTACATGAGTAGTGCTTAACTTACACATATTCTTTCACATCAGGAGATTTCAAAGAACTTTAGAGAGGTCGTTAGCTTTATCTCTGCCTACAAAGTGCAGAAACTGAGGCAGACACTACATGTCTCTGTGTGTATATGTGCATGACAGAACATGAGAGAGACTGAGAAATGGAAGATAGATTTCCTTGAAGTCATATTTCAAGCCAGTGATATCTCTGTTAGCCCAGGCAGTGATCACGCTACACAGCACCTGTTAAAAAGGCTGGAGGGATTCCTTTATGCTGAGAACAATGTAGCTATTTTATATACTTCCTCGTCTCTCTGAAATCTTTGTCCTCTGAATTCTCCTTTAGAGTCTGGGGGGACAGCTGTGATCTGTTCCATGACTCCTGGTTGGCAACCCTGCCCAGAGCAGAGGGTTGGAGCATGATGATCTTTTAGGTTCCTTCCAATCCATTCTGTGATTACTCACTAATCCAAAATTCTCAGTAGCACTAAGTCCTTGGGGAGAATTCATTACAATTGGGTTGACCTGGTAGAGGTCAGTTACACTAAAGTGCTCTCCTATTAAAATAAAAAATGCATATATTTTAGTTTGTGAATTAGTACCTAAAATGACTGACATGCTCCCAAGTAGCCTCTTGATCTGTAAGAAAAAGTTAATTTGCCCTGTTGCATTATCATGCCTGTTTTTTTCCTCCTTTTGTATACAATCTGAAATCCTGGTAAGCATTTATTTTACAGAAGGAACCTTTAGCAGGACACTGTTACCAGAAGCTTTGATTGAATCAAATACTGTAGTTACAATGTTATTTCCTAAAAGCCTTTTCTTATGCAAGAAAATGCCATGTTTTCCTGTAAGTAGATGGACTGAAACATTGTTTCTGAATTTCTTACTTTCACTACACTGTGAAATAATCCAGTAGATTCCAAAAGCAGAAACAAACCTCTAAGAATCATCAGGCATCGTGATTTATAAGGAATACTAGACCCCTAAAGAAAGTAATTGCTCTCACCAGTATTAATGAACAGATAATTAACATGATAAAATACATGGGGCTTATAAAAGTGCAGCAATATCTTATTTTTGACTACTATATAGACCTTATGTGCCACTATAACACAACCATTACGTTTCAGATCTTTCATTTTCATACTTTGTTTCATTTTCAGTCTTGGACAGCTCTAATGCTTTGTATATTTCTGGACAAGATCGGATGAGCAGGTATTTCAGGGAGTAATGTGTAAAAAGAAATTTTATTCAAAGACGATTATTTTCAAAACCAAACTTAGCTTGGAAAGCACAAGAGAAAGGGGCATGCTAAATGTAGCACATTAGCTGATGCTCGCAGTCTGGAAAACAAGTTTGCTACTGCCTTGGGACACATAATTTTTAGAAATAATGGAGCATTTGGCAGTTCTGCACATGTTACCAAGCATGCTTGGAAACACCAAGGGCTTTGCTTTATTAATATACATGGTTTGAAATAAATTCCCTCTGAAATGTTAGAAGAATTCTCAAATCAACTAATTCATGTGACCTTTCCATATTTAAGACAGCTTTTATATATCTATATAGTACTTTCAAAAAAAGATAGATATAAATGTCTCCTGTTTTTCATCTCCAACCTATGTCAGAAATCATTCTGTGGGGTGGATTATAGTGCACAGATAGAAAACTAGCAGCGGACTTTTACTTAGGATGCTGCCTTACTCCAATTAGAAGAAAGATAAATGCAAAACAGGCCCTTTATCTTGATTCTGTGAACCATGTCAAACTGAACTTAGCAGTGATTCCCACCAGAATAAACCTGCTTCTAACGTACAGAACATGCTGTCTTCCTGGAGGGTTCTAGAAAAAAATATGGACTACAGCAGTTGTAGTGGAGGCTTCAGAGACACCTTTTGCAATGCCTTGGTCAGTTCAGTCCTAGGAGTCCTAAAGGTGAATGTCATCAGTACAGGCAAAATAAATCTCTGGAAGCTGAAAAACTCTATTTTCCAATTCCAGCCATATAAATGGTGCAGTAAAGAGGGTGAGAGGGCATATCCCTTCTCACACATGATTTCTAGGGCCTTTATCCCTGCAGCATCCTGTCATTCCATGAGTACAATCACTACCATTGTGCTAGACCCTAAGCAGAGACCAAATGCCTGAAGAAGATGCCCTTCTGTCCTTATATATCTCTGCAAAGAGACAAACACAGTTTAGCTTTTGGTCTCCTATGTGATCGGATTCTTGTTATTCAAAAGCATATTTTCTTCTGGCCATGGGAGAAGGGTTTGTATAGACCTCTTTTTCACTCTTTGGCATAAAAAATCCTATAAAATCTTTGGGTTGGACAAAGGCCTGCTTAGAATTAATGTAGATACATGTTTTAGTTGTGAAATTTACTAGTAAATTAAAACCATGGTTTTTTCTTTGTCATTTTACTGATGTGCTACTACAAAACAACAGAAAGGAGAAGTGAGATAAAAATAAACCAACGTGAATGAAGTCAAAAGAAACATTAGATTTTCTGTCATTGAGAAGATTAATTATTCCATTTAGAAACACCTGGTTGTAAAAATTACATAATCATAGTACTGCCCCCTTCCCCTTTCTTCCCACCTTTCTCCCCTTCCCTGAAGGGAAAGAAATAAATCTGATTTTCTCTTGATCCCTGCAGGTTATTTCTGTACCAGTAAATTAAACTTACCCGTGGCTGCTCATTGGCACGTGGTACAGATTGGCCCACATCCATGCTATGAAACTGTGACTGTCCAAAGGGTCTGTGTTCTTACATCTGCAGGGAAAAGTCCATGTGAATTGTTTGGAACTGTTTTAACTGGGAAAAACCAGGAGTGTGCCAGGGACTTTTTTAACAGTTTAACAGTGTAGAAAATAAAATTCTAAAGCATGGAAGTGCTTCCCTGGCACTCTTAAATCTACTAGTCTAGACACAGCTACTGTGGTCAGAATCTGCTTCCCTTATTCACACAAATAGCTCCAGTGAATTCATCTGTGAGATTGGCTATAAAACAAGAATTCTGTTTTGCAAATGATTTCAAGCTTTTGGCATTTATTTTACATCAGGGAAAAAGAAAACAGCCCACAACCTTGAGCTTTCAAATTTTAAAAATTAAACAATGTAAGAACTCTCCAAATAGCCAAGTGGCCAATATGTTCATTTAGACTGTCAGAGGCTCATGTTGAAATTTTTATCCTCCCTAAGCAACAAAGGCCTATTGTAATCCAGCAGCACGCCCAGGTGTCCAAGAAGGACAGTAGCATCCAGGTCTGCATCAAAAGCAATGTGTCCAGCAGGCCTAGGGGAGTGATTGACTTTGTGACTGGCACTGGTGAGACTGCACTTTGAATATTGTGTTCAGCTTTGTGCCTTTCACTCCAAGAAAGATGTGGGGTTACTCAAGCACGTGTAGGGAAGAGCAACAGAGTCTGTGAAAGGACTGGCAGATGAGAGTTACGAGGAACAGCTGAGTGAGCTGGGTTGTTTAGTCTGTGGAGGAGGTGGCTGAGGGGAGGCCTCATCACTCTCTACAGACACATGAAAAGATGCCAGCAAAGACAGTTTTGGTCTCCTTTCTCAGGTGACAATTGATGGTGTAGTAGGAGACACTCTCTAGTTGTGCCAGAGAAAGTTTAGACAGGAAATCAGGAAGAATTTCTTCATAGTGAGGGTGGTCAAGCATTGGAACATGCTGCCCAGGCAAGTGGTGCAGTCCCAATCCCAGCAAGTATGGATTCAGCAAGTACTTGCTGGCAAGCTGTGCTGTGATGGGTCACTCTCCTTAGGGACAGGAAATATCCACCCCAGGATAACTGTGGGTCTTTTAAAAGAGCTAAAGTTGAGGAATTTGCAGTATGAGATGGAGGAAAAATAGAATTAATCAGGTGAACAGAGAAAACAGAAGGATGGTCATGTTTCCAAAATTTCTCTTATCTAATATAGAGAGAAGAGGAAAGGAAATCTTGACCATTAAGAGGGCTGTGTGATATTCCATCCATTGGTCAAAGAGCTTAGTGATGGGCACCCAGAAATCTCCCATTAATACACAAGTCAGCTGATGCTTTACAGCCTTCCCAGAACATGGGGACTTACTGACACTTGTCTCTAGATGATAGGATGGTGGCCGGGTGTGAAGGACTTTGAAAGCATCATTTGAGCAGTTTTTTCTCACAGTAACCCCAGCTTTAGAAGGCACACTGTGGTGCTACCCTGGGCATGCAGAGAGGAACAACCTTTCTGGAGGCAGAGACTGGGCCCCATGTCTAAAATAAAAATCAAAGGCAGTTTCTGCTTTTCTTGTTTTTAGTATATTTAATATTATACTCACAAATGGATATTTACACCCTTGTTTTATAAAGTGATCTTTATGTTCTTTTTTCTTTTCTGTATATTTCACATTGACTAAGATAATAATATGACCAATTCAGAGAAAAAAACCTGCTGAGCACCAAAGTGATTGTCACTGGTCAGCATAGGCTAAGCTAGTTCATGACTTTTGAGTTTTTGTAACTCTAGTCATCTCAGTTAATAAAATACAGTGAGAAAACTGGTAACCTATTTATATTCCAGAACAGGACTTTCAGAATAAAAATTCAGGTTGGATTGGAAAAAACAAAAACAAAAACAACCATAAATCGTATTTGGAGAAGGCTTAAAGGCTTATGTTTTCTTAACTATTTCATATGAAAATACTTAGAAATCCAAATACTACTCTGAAATGAAAATGCTTTGGAAAGAAGTTTCCATCAGGAAGCACAGAATAGAAAAGCTGAAATATCAAGATTACATTGTATACAGACCAGTTACAATGTATGCACAATGTCTTAGCATTACAGCACCCTAACATTTTGTTTTCTCATTTCACAAATGAAGATGTATTATAACATCTGGAACCAATATATTGATTGATTCATAGTCACCATCTGTAGGCATGATTCTATAAATTTGGAAGTAGTATTGGAAATCTTAGATTTTCAAAATGCAGTTATTTGCCTCTTCTTTTCAGATTTAATATTTAAAATAAATTAGATGGGGCGTTCTCAAGTGCCAATCTCAGACTACTGCAATTCAGTAATGTTTGACTGTGTTTAGATTATGATAATTGAAAACAGAGTTACAGTCTTACTACGTATTTATATATTTTATTCCCCAGAATTATGACTGCTGAGCAATGAGGTCTCTTTTAGGTTTTATTACTAAATAATTGCTCACATGTTTGCCCTTCATCTCTCATTCTAATATTGATTTATTATGTATCTTTCTTAATTCTTTTTTATTTCATTAGATCTGATTGAATCCTTTTTATAATCAAGGTCACTAAAGGCATATTTAAATTTGGTTTTTGCTTTTGGGTCAACAGTATGTTTTGGAATGTCTGATGAGTATGGTGTCCCTACGTACTTGTTGATCAGTCATTTTCAGACTGATATATTTTTAATTAGTTAAATTGAAAATGGTCATTATTTGAGGTATGTTTTATCATATATGTGTTTCTTAGTCAAATATTCTTATTTGGGGCTGTGGATCTCAAGAACTTCAATCTGAAGTTAATCTTTATAAATCAGGCTAGAGTGGATTAAAAAGCAAGAAAGGAAAACCTTACTACAGGTTAATGAAATGGACTGGATCTAATCCAAAAGAAACTAAGTGATTATGAATTGAAGATTACTACAGAATAAGTCCTCTGTAATCCCTCTCTAGTTGACATTGGATGTGTGACTTTCTAAAGGCAGGTCTATTAGAGTTTAATTCATTCTGTGATTTTTTTAAGTTTTATTTTCTAGAGCACTGGACTGTCTTACGTAACTAGTTCACTGCAATTTTTATAGGATTTAAAAAATCCCTTTTCACCCTGAGCATAACTCACAGAGAAATCTGTTACTTGATTATTATTAACAAGAGGGTTGAGGTTTTTTATTCTTATTTTTACCCACAAAGAAGTTTCTTCGCTAGTATTCCTCTCTACCTTTCTTTTCATAAGCAAGTTAAAGGAATCTGTTATTAAAATAAAACCTTTTGAACATTTATATTTGCTTTTCAGTAACCATTCCATAACATAAGCCACCAAGGTTACCATTTGTTGTGGTTGTCAAGTGGACATTCAAAAAGATACAGCTTTCTTTGTCTGTCTTAGATGTATTTTTAGTTGGTTTGGCACATTCATCAGACCAAATGGCTCAGACCTTTTCAAGTCAGGTCTTCAAGGACAGAGATGACACAGCCTCTCTGGGCCTCTATTCCACCACCCAGCTGTCCTCATGGCAAAATAAATAAATAAATAAATAACATAAAAAAAACCCCGACAACCTGCATCCAGTAGGATCCTCCCTTATTTTACCTTATGCCCATTTTCTCCTGTCCTGCCCATATACATTACTGTGAAGAGCCTGGCTTTGTCATCGTCATGGTATCCATATAGACAGAAACAGTCTATTGTTAGGGCCTATGGCAGTTGTCCCTACTCCAGAATGGACTAATTCCTCAGCCTGTCCTTACATGGTGAGTACTCCAGCCTGAGATCACGGTGGCCATCTGCTGAACTTGGTTGTGTTCATCAATGTCTTTCTCAAAAAATGTGGCCTCAAAACTTGATGTGATACTCAAAATTACTCAAGATCAGTCTAGCAAGTGCTGAGTAAAAATCCAGTCTGTTTACTTACTTTCCTGCCTGTGTCCTTGTTAATAATGGCAATGTTCAGCTTTCTGCCCATCAGGTTCCAGGGCTTTATCCACAATTGGTTCTACAGTCTGCTGAAAGGCAGTAAATTACTCAAGCACTTTTCTGAGGAAATAAACCACCATTTTAACAATGGTGTTCTCATCACATTTGGCTGGATGAAGAAAAGCTTTTAATAATGCAAGAAAAAATGAGTATTCGCAGAAGAGGAAGATAAGATTGTTTGTAAAACACAAATATAGCAGGGCTAAATCTATTTTAACAGATCAGTACAATTCCACTGATTGTATTGGAGCTGAAGTCAGAGTGATTAACAGCTAAACCTTTTAACTCCCATTAAATGTTAAATGTATAAGAATTTTTTATGTTAGAGTTTTTCACACTGTGGTTAAGATATAGTAACAAAACAATGCACACAATTCAGATTAAGATCTCAATTCTATTCTTAGTTCTTAAACATTTTGTAAAACTATAGTCAAGGTCATTATCTATTGTGTTATGTATTTTCTTTAGGTAATAAAAAAGATTTCAGTGCTTGTTTATTTTTGCAAGCTGCTTTCTGGTTATTCACAATACAAATGAAAATGTAAAGTGCATCCTAAAAGGGAGGAGCTATAAGAAGGAAAGGCATGGACTCTTTAGGTGGATCTTTTGTGTTAAGACAAGGGGAAATGGTATCCAACTAAAAGATGGGGGATTTAGATTGGATATAAGAAATAAGTTTTTTACAATAAGGGAAATGAGGCACTGGAACAGGTTACCCAGAGAGGTGGTAGATGCACCATCCCTGGGGACAATCAAGGTCAGGCTGGATGGAGCTCTGAGCACCTGGTTTAGGGTAGATGTCCGTGTTCATTGCAGGGGAGTTGGACTGGATGACCTTTTAGGGTCCCTTTGAACTCAAATGATTCTAAATACTATATATTTAGTATACTATATACAGCATATAAAATACATGCTATGTAATATATATTATATATTTACAAAATGTCTCTGAGAAGATATTCCTTCATTAGATATAATTTATTACAGTCTGTTGTGTACTTTGTGTGCTTTTAGACTATTTTACGGAGTGTGAAATCAAATTTCAATGTTACAGGAACATAATCCAAGACAAGGCTTGTTCCATTTTATTGATAATCCCTATTGCTTCTCAGAGTTGTGAATCCAAAAGCTGTTGCATTAGAAGGGCAGAAAAGATGATTCCTTGTGATCACATTGGGCAGTTGGTTTCTACTTAGTCTATTGCCTGGATAAATTAGTTGAGATAAAGTTCTTAAGATTGTTAGACTGAAGGCAGATTGGAAATGGGTTAATCTATTTTGAGTCTCTGATTTCTCTCATCACTCCACAGTCATATTTAACAACCTAGATGCCCCAGAGTAAATACTATAGATAGTAATTGCAAATGTAAATGACATGTGGGAGCCTGATGTGAATTACCACACTGTACATTTTTGTCAGTTTTCTACTTAAATATTTGAGTAAATGTAGAGTTGAACCTTTTATGTTACCATTGGAAAAGGAACTGGATTCTTAGCAGTTTTTTGTTTTTGTTTTTGTTTTTTTTTCATATGAAATTTCTTGTAATACTTCTGTCTTGAGTAAAACAAACACACAGATATGTATTTCGATGTGTTTATTTATGTATTGCCAAGATGCTACTTAAGATTAGGTATAATTGGAAAGAAGGGAACATCTCCAGGAGGGAGCTATTAAGAACCAGGAGCAATGTAAAAGTGAACAACAGAGTTGTTCTTCCTCAGGATGCTTAAAATAAGCTATTGATCATATTAGCTGTTTGGGATGAGTCATAACATAACTGTGAGGGATGTGAAATAATTGGAAGCTCTGTGTGCCCATCAAGGCTAATCTTGAAAGAACTGGTGTAGTACTTCCATAAAGTTTTCTTGCTGCACCTTGTGGTTTTCTTCTCTATGATTTAGTCTGATCAGAAGGTGGCTTAATCCATACACGAATGAGAACTTTCTGAAATCAGTGAAAGATGTTGATTCCAATCAGTGAGCGTAAGATCCTTGTTATTGTACAAGAACATAAGCTCTGTTGCCAGTCTAGGTAATTTCTACCTGTGTGGGGGAGGAAGCATTGCAGGCAGTTCACAGGCAGTGATTCCACCCAAATATCAGATGTATTTAAGAATCAGAGATCTACACAGAAAAGGAGTAAAAAAAATCAAACTGAATGTCTCATAAGTTATAGTTCAAGAGAAGCTACATACTTTGATAAAACTAAATGCATGTCAGTGATATCTTATACACTGTAAAGGAGTACTCAAATCCTTTGTTAACTCCATCATTTTCAGAGGTGATCCGGTAGTCAGAGCATAAATGTTTTTTCTTCCGCTAGGGTCAGTGACTGCTAATTTACAAAAAGCAGAGAATCCACCCAATGTTTTGTATCTCAAAGACCATCCATAATCTGGGGTTTAAGACAGCAAAGAGTTAATGGAGCTCAAGCTGTAGCGTTAAATTCCCGGGACCAATCTAACTTGCTTCAGGTTTCATAGTTATGATGTAGGAACATTTTGACTTTCGTGAACCTTCTAGGTAATCTTCATGAAAAATTGAAATAGAATCTATGTGACAAGAAATTGCACTGATTCAAGATGCTTTTTAAAACAAATCCAGAAAGACAATAATTTTTTAAGATCCAGAAAGACAATAATGTTTTAAGAAAAAACCTTCATAGAAGAAAGCATGAATACACAATCATCAGAAGTTTGGGCTTTCTTGTTACTCATATATCCTGACCTTGCCCACACAAGTTTTTTACATACACTATCATTAATCATTAGTGCTATTAGAGATAAAATACAATATAATTAAATTAATCTTAATTTACTAAAATATTAACATACAAACTGCTACCAAGTTCGTTGTATAATAATGCTATGGCAACATGCCTAAAGTACTGGATCAATATTACAAACCATGTGCCTGAAGTTTAAGCATGTTTTTCTGTAATTTTTTTAACTATAACATGTTATTTACTTTAGTATTATGACATTTTATTTAGAGATTAATTTTAAAATAACACTGTAAAAAATATAAACTCATTTTAATTTGACAAGCATTTGGTAATTAATTTTCAAACAATGCAGTGGGAATCTTAGAAGCACTCTTCATTTGACATGTATTTTATAATTTATTTTAAAACAATGCTGCACAAATCTGCAAAGGCATTATTCATTTGAGAGTTCATTAATTATGCAAATGAGTTGCAATTAACAAATCTGTTCTGTGGATGGCATTTGCATAATAATGAACTTCATGTTTGTGACATTATTTAATAAGATACCTTTGTGCATTTTTAAACAAAACACTCTTGTGAATACTTTGGTTAAAAATGGACAAGCAGTCAGCAACATTTTTTAAAAAAGCGCTGCCAGAACAATGTCACTCGAATAAATTGATTGCCCAAGATTTATGTAACAAACAGGGATATACAAGTGTTTTCTTCCATTAACCTCTGCCTTCTGAAATATATACTTTAATTTTCATTTGTGGTGTTTTTGAAACGGTGCTTAAGGACTACCACTGGAAAAGAACTGCCATTTATCATGACAGCTGGAAATAAACAAATGAATGCAAACACCTCTTTAGCATTGCTGCTGTGTGGCATAGATTGAGTCCGTGACTCTTAGATGATGGATCTTATTACGATCTTATTATGCAGCATGTGAGCCAAGAGTCTAGTGATGATCTTTTGCTGGTCATACACTCAGAGTGGCAGCAGCGTCGGAACTACACTGTGAGTTTGACAACCTTGCTAAAGGAGAGCAGCTGAGTAAAATCCCTTTGTTTGTACCACTGTAGCTCACGACCCCTTGAGAGTTCAGCAATGGTTGAGTTTTTGGAGCAACTGAGACCTGCCCGCTAACTGGAGGCAGGATTGCCACTGTGAAGGAAAAACAGAGCCAGTCCTGAAGCTTTTGTGGCTCCTGTCTTAATGCTCAGCCCAAGGCAGGTTGCTTGGCAACATGCTGGCAGAGCCCTGATCCTCTGATGGAAGATGCAAGGCAGTAAGTCAGTGATGAGACTGATAAATTCGCAGTGGCACCTTGTAGGGGCACTGCCTGCAAACTCAGAGAGCTGGCCTGCTGGAGATCCTTAGATAGAGCTTGGGTTCTTCCCTAGTGTCAGTGACTCTCCTCTGGCATCTCTTCTATTTGTTCTTCTGCCATCTGTCACTGGAGATGAGGTATCGAGTGTCATAGCTGTGTGTGAATGCTCTGGGACTCAGCCAAGTACTTTGAATGAATATGATAGCAGCTTCCACCTGAGAAAGTAAGTTACATAAGGGTAAAAAGAAGGCAAAAACCTTAGGAAGAAGTTATACAATAAAAGAAGAAAGTCCTGCGGAAAGTCACACCTCCAAATTATTCACCATTTACAGACAAATAGTTAATTGGCTGTTCTCGTGTGGTTTTTTTTTTTAAGTAATGAAGAACGGGAGAGGGAATAGAACACAGTATGAGGAACTTTTTTATTAAAGGATTTGTTTGATAGTATGTTCTTGTTCACATTTACATCCTGTAAAGAAAGACCAAGACAATGAATAGTTAGCATTTATAGTGGTACCAAGGCTTTTCAGCTGAGAATGAGATTGCTTTTCCTCTTTTATTTGTAATATTTGTGCCATTTATTGCCAGTTCCACTGCTCATCTTTCCCCTGAGAATTCTTCTCAGAGACCTGTACTATGCAGTAATGTCCAGACATGTTGGGGCTGCTGCTGGTGTTCTTCTCTTCCCTCACAGCACACCAAGGCATACTGTATCCCCAAGGCCTGTCCCACTACTTCAGCAGCAGTCTAGTTACATTCACAGATTTTAAGTGATTTTGATAACCTTCCCCTTTGTGATCCCACTGCCAGGAACTAGCAGCTCATTGGAATTAATCAATTCTGCTTTACCTGGGTAGTTTACACATTCTGGCTGATAGTTTCTTGGTCTTTGTGGCTTTCTCAGCCCGTAACTTCTTGACAGCATTAATACAGTTGCTGGACACTATTTTAGTTGCCCAGTCCATTTGCAGAGATGTGCCATCTTTCTGATTCAATGTAGAAATGGACAGTAGTAGCATTTGGAATCTTTCTGACAATATTAATTGGTATTATTTTTCTGCCTGACATAATCAAATAAAACATGGCAACAATTAGTGCAGCTTTGTCTCTGTTTTGAGATATTCTTCAGATATGATTTCCACTCATTAGTTTGGACAGTAAGGACAGCACATATACTGACGCAACAAAAGTGATCTCTTTGGACAGTTCAGCACATTTATAGATGTCTTGCTTCATAAACCATTTTTTCTGTACTGTGGAAATTGGAGATATTTCTCCTTTTTTTTT
>VXAB01006480.1:716992-781312 GCA_013399175.1 Odontophorus gujanensis
GGATGGAGGGGGGTTCTTTATTTTGTTTTATTTTATTTTATTTTATTTTTGAAATCTGGTTAGCTGGGTAGTTCACATCTATAATTTTAGAAAGGAACTGGTAACTACCGCACATGTTGAGTGAATACTCAGTACAACATATACATTCTTCTACTTGTATGTGAATTACCACTCTCCTAGATTTCTTATATTTCTTTCTATTCTAGTTGCTTCTATGAATTGATCATAGACGCATAGTATGGCTTGGGTTGGAAGGGACTTTCAAGGTCACCTAGCTTCAACCCCCTGCTGTGGGCAGGGCTGCCAACCACCAGTTCAGGCTGCCCAGGGTCCATCCAACATGACCTTGTGCATCTCCATGGTTGGGGCATCCACAGCTTCTCTGGATGATCTGTTCCAACACCTCACCTCTCAGAGTAAAAAATTTCTTCCTAACATTTAACCTAAATCTCCCTTCTTTTAGTTTAAAGCCATTCCAAATGAATTCATGCAGTTCATTCAGTCTGCATCTATGTAGATAATCAGAATTCCTTTAAGATAGTCTTGATTTGTGACTTCCGGTTTTGTTTTATCGAAGTAAAACTTGAGTGCTTTGAAAAAGACTTTGTTCCAAATTCAACATAAAATGCAGTTTTATCATTAAAGTCCTACTATAACAATGGATCAAGCTGGGAGATTTTGTCTTTGCTTAAGAGTATAGTAAAAATTGATGTGAATTTCAGACTTCTGTAATTGTTCATAAATGTAGTTCTACTTCCACATATAGAGAATGCATTTCTTGAAATTAATTTTTAGAAGGCAATAATGAATGTGTGATTAGATCGTGTAAACATTCATTAATACATGTAAAATAATTAATAACTCAGCAGTTACTGAAAATAACATAATAGCAGTAGTCAGGTCCTGTTCAATTTTTCTTTGTATTTTTCAAAGCTTAAATAAGTTCAAAAGCATGTAAGACATTTTCTGTTTCCTAGTCTCTTCATATCAAAGTGACAGGAGTAGCTGGTTGCTACAATGTTAAAAATAACTCAGAAATTTAGAGAAACTGCTGTATCTCAAAATCCAAGAATAATAAACTTAACCTTTTGCCCTTATTTCATGGTCTGTATCATTTCCAACTTCTCTCAGGGAGGACTACTAAACTCATTCAAATGCTGTACTAAAAAAATAAAATAAAACACAACCCTGAAAAAATCCCATGAATCTTTAGCCATGGTGGCTCTATGAGCGAGAAAAAGGGAAAAAGTTGAAGCTGTATGGCTTTAACGGAACAGATTTTTTTTCAAAGAAGCATTTTAACCTTTTTAATTTTGAAGTTAAAGAGCATTTCTGTGAACATCATGTGGGTGAGCTGTCACAATGTGAATCAGTTCCATCTTCTCATGCCAAGTACTTTTATACATCCATTTTACAAGAAAAAATATTGAATGAGTCATTAACTTCCATGGAAGAAATTTGCTTCATAGCTGAAATCTGATACATGCTAGAGTCTCTTCTTTAATTAATTTGAAATAAATCTCTGCCATAAAACAGATTCTATTTTTTCTGTCTAAATATAAGATAATATGTCAATTTAGCTCAGGAAAGACTGCTTAGGAAAGAGACTAAGAGGTTTCTCACCATCCAAAAAGAAAAACAATGATTCTATGTCTGCAAGATTTTTGGATCTCAAAAGTCAGTTACACATGTAAGAAAAATAGCTTAGATTTTTGGAGATATCTATCAGAGTGAAAAATTTGGAAAAAATGATACTGAGGCTGGATAGGTCCTTTTTAGCTCACACTGTTAGAACCAATGTGGCCACTTTTCTTGAATAGGGACTTGAAAATTAACATAAGAGGTTAATATCTAGCTGTCTCAAGATGTTGTCTGCATATATGAGGGCTATTAATCCAAAGAATGGATCTTCAGTAAGCAGCATTCCACTGTTTCAGTTTTTAAAGTCAGGGACTCTGGGAACTCAGCGACAGTTCTTCATCTTTCCATCTTATGAATTTCTGTCCATTTGTCCAGGTCTGTGCATCCTATGCTGAGTGGAATAGCAGTGGGCTTTGGTCTAGACCATCAGCCTTACCGGCTCTTCAAAAACTTAAGCCTTGTACAACACTTCTATTCAACAGTAAAATGCAAAAACCTTCATTTTCCTCATGATAAACTGCTTGTCTCTTCTCCAGGTTTTCTTGCTTAAGAGTAGTGAAATCCTGACTCTGCTTAGCCCACAGAACTCACTTCTTCCAGAGAACTGTTGGGCACCAAAGCCTGACTCTACAGATATGCTCTCTAAAAATTTCTGTGTAACTCAGTGGATTTTAAAACTAACACTTTTTAAGCAGATGCTGAAGGTATGCAGTATATCTTGACTATTTATTAATTTATTAATTAATTTATTTATTACTGGTTGTCATGAAATTAGACTTCAGTACTGAGCCTTGAGCCTTGCTCTGTTTCCTTGAATGACATCCACAAAAAATGGTGACTCCAAATCATCTGATGTGTGGATACCTTGCATTTTAGTTCTTAGTATCACAGTAATATGGTCTTGAACACAGCACTTTAAAGAAAATTCATGAAATTTTGACAAAAATTGCTTCAATTTTTGAATGAATGGGAATATCTCCCCCTCCTTCCACTCTTATGACAATGCAACATTCTATTAGGATATTAAGGAAAAAAATAAAGTACACCTGCTCTTAGTTCACCAAGCACTTAGGCTCACATTTACTTGTGTTATAGATGACAATATGAAGAACAGGCAAAGTTAAAATGTTTTAAAAATATTTTTTTAAGGCTTTCATTAACCTGCATTTCTAAAAGTCTTCTCCTATCCCATTCTATGATTTTATCAATTTTCTTCACTCTTTATATTCCTTTTATTTTACAATTACAATATTCCACTGTCAGGAGGAGACATATTCTAACGAAACCCATGTTAAAGGGGTGACTAGCGGTTTCAGCAGTTGTACCGGGCATGGGGAAAGCCCAATTGCTGAATTTGTCTTTGCCACAAATATCTTCAATACTATGTAAATGAATTCTCTTTTAAAATGTAATGAAAAACAGATGTGAAAAGAAGAAAATACTCTTTAAAACTGATGTGCATAATGTATTTAACACTGAAACAGCATTAATCAATTTTCCAGGATCTTATATAAAAACCTAGTTTTATGAAGATACCTTTCATACACTATGAAATATATAGGTGCATCCTTAAATAAGGATTCAGTTACAGATGTGCAATGCATTTACAATATTCCCTTATTGCCAGTAAGTGAGACTACTGAGAACTGTGTTAGCACTGAATACTGAGATAATGAATTAGTACATTATGGCATAGTCTACACTAGGCAGAAATGGCCCCACTTCTGTAAATTATGTAATGTTGTTACTAGTAGTTATATCCTGTCAAGTGTGATAGAGTCATAGGAAGGAGAGTGGGAACACTGAGATTTCCGGGAAGCTGTTGTGGAAACAAAGCTGTGTTTTCTGTGAACTGCAGAGAAGGGAAACAAAAAGGTTACTACAGCGGAGGCTCAATAATGAGTTGACCACTTGTCTGTAGCCCCTGGCATATTTCTTCTGCATTTCACTCCCAGCTGTTGACCTTTATGCTGTTAGGCTATGGGATTTTATAGTCTTCTATTTCTAACAGCACTGCAAAGATCGGTGAGGAGTTTGGTATCAGGAAGTACTGCAAACTGGTTTTGTGAATAGTTGCTTGTCAGCTGGCAGTGCCCTAAATTTGAGGAAGTGACGCTTATGAAGGATTAGATAGAAACAACATGTTTTATAGCCTTCTACAAAGAGGCCTTTTTCACTGATTTGTGCTCATCTTTCATTTGTATCCTCTCAGGAGGACAAATTCCCCTAGAGTAACCAGTTTCTATTTCATTTATCTTTCCCTTACATACTGATAATGCAAATGGAACTTCCATAGTTTTAAGAGCAATAGAGCAATTAAAACGATTGGGAAAGTTTTATTTTTTTTTCTGTTATATATTCCTGAGCTCTTAAATATTTCAGATGTTTGTTGCCGTATGATGAATGTATACCAGACAGCATAATTAANTTTTTCTGTTATATATTCCTGAGCTCTTAAATATTTCAGATGTTTGTTGCCGTATGATGAATGTATACCAGACAGCATAATTAACTTTGCTGGTAGTTCAGTGTATGTATATCACCCTGTCTCACTAGCTCCAGTGGTGAAGTTTGAGAATTTATTCTGTATCGTCATTCATTTCCCATAGTGATCTGTTTAAAAAAGTAAACACAGGATGAAGTAAGTGATCCTTGCAACATTCTATTTATTTATTTATTTATTTCCTCTTATTCATTCCTACATGCACTGAACTTGAGAGGAGAAGAAATAGCAGTAGCAGTGGCCCTGCTGGGTAACCATATAATTTTCCAGTACAGAATCATAGGGACTGGAAGGGACCTCTGGAGATCATCTAGTCCAATGCCACTGCTAAAGCAGGTTTCCTACAGTAGGCTGCACGGGCAAGTTTCCAGGCAGATTCTGAATATCTTTTCACAACCCCTTTGGGCAGCCTACTCAGCCTGTTCACAGGTAGACACCAGATTAATCGAATATTTTTACAAATGTCAAGCATCAGAGTGAGGTATTACCTTATTTAAAGTATGTCCTAACTCCAGCCAATACATCCTTACTCCACTTTAAACTCCAGTTTTAACTTTGTCTAATATGTCTTCATGTTTCCATTGAGTTTCAGCTCTGTACCAGATTTTTTTGTTTGCTGAACATGTATTAAGGATATTAGAGAGATTCTTCATGTACAAATAGAGTCTCGACTGCTCAGCATTGCATGAGTGATCAGCTGGGCTGCAGAGCGACAGTTTTAACTAGATCGTGCTAGAGCTACTCTGTGACACAGTGCAGGTAGCAGAAAGAAATAACCCTTTCCTCTGCACACTTGCAGTCACTTCTTATCCAGCACAGGCCTGTAATGATATGGGCTTGAGTGTGAGCAATAGTTCCATGGAAGAAGTCTATTCTTTGTCAGGCAGTTTCAAGTCTAAAATCTCATTGTCACTTGTCCACTAGGAGAGTGTGTCATTCTCCTTTGAGACTTCAGTCACCACATTCACATCACTTGTGACATCAGTGCTACTTCTACTATCACCTTCAAACATTCACATAATAATCCTTAAACATAACTGCCAATCCCACTCTTTTTCATCTTTGTCATCATTCTTGTCCTTATTCTTTCTGCTTAGGACCATTATGCCTATGTAACCATTAAGAGCTTGTTTGAAACTTTACTTATCCAATGGAATGGTCTATTTAGAGATAACAAAAATTTTGAGTTTTGATTGCAGTCAATCAGGATGATCTGTAAAATATCTACTGTTGTTCTTTCCCTTGGCTGTTAATTACTGCCTTCTCTCTCCATAATTTGCAAAGCTCCTAAAAACAGAAACACCTTTGTTAGGCAGGGAATTATCCAGGACAGAATGAATGCACAGTATTTAAACATCTTACCAATTATTTTTCTCAAAACATGAGAAAAATGCAACAAGTAAGCAAACCTTTGTAACAAAAGCATGTAAAGTGACTATATTTTGCCTTCAATATGAATACAATTCTGCTTGACTAGTACTAAAACACCAGAGAAAAAATGTGTAAGAGGTCTAACTACAACTGAAATTAAAGTACCTTTCTGCATTTTATAAATGCCACACATTGAAACACCAGAAGGAGGAGGGCTTTTAATCTTGTTTCCATTCTTTATTAAGATGCTTTGTGTAATTAGTTGTGTTTCTATTGGAATAAATGGTAATTTGGAATTCATCCAAATTGAAAACCTAAATGAAAAAGGAGCATTAGTGGTGGGCTGCATGCTAAAAGACACAAACTTCTCTAGGGCAGATCTGTTCATACAACTTGGCCCTGCTTAAATAAAATCTATAGAATCCATGTGGAATTTTAGAGGGAATGAAGCACATAGGAGGGATGGGAATGCAAAAGAAAACAGATTTTCAGCCAGAAGGGCAATTCACTTATAGTTTAATGAAAATCCCCTAAAACCAGACAAAATTATGTATGCTGTGTTGAAATTTTGTTCTGGAATTAAAATGAAAACCTATAAATAAATGCAAAAATATTACTGTGTATTTTACATTATTGAATTGAGTGTGTTTCAGGAGTGGCTGATACAGGACTTTGTTGCTAAATGAAATTATGGTGTATTCAGATGACAGTGCTATGAAAGTACTCTTGATGCTGCTGTAGGGTATAGCGTGTCACTGCTTCCAATTATAAATTCCACTCTGCAGCTGGTTGTTTGGCCCTTTTAAAATGTTCGAAATGCATAAAATTTTCACCTAGTTTATTCAGGCACCTATAAATTATAAATAATTTTCCTGCTGTCTTTTTTTTTTTTTTTTTCTTTAGCTAGATGTTTAAAGACATTAATCTGTGATGCACACAGTGGTTTGAGAGGAAATGACAAATGACTACCTTATTTTTATTTGGGGGAAGTTGTTATTGGTAATGCACATTACCTTTCTGGGAATAAATATTGCATAAGGAGTTTTAGTGCACAGACTTGTGTACCATGAACAACAGCCACACAGGACATGATGGACTGGAGTGCCTCTGAAAGAGCTGTCATAGTCCATTGTGTCAATCTATGAGCTAGGAAGTGCTTGAATAAAACTAAAAATTCTCTGTGTTGGTTCAGGGGACGTTTTGATTGTGGTGGGAAGAATCAAGGAAAGCAGAGAATGTAGACTCCTGACTGCTGGTCCGAAATGGCAGACTGGTTGATACTGGCTTTCATAACCCATGAAATGTTTTCTTGATTTGCAATGCCCGATACTCTCCTTAAAGGCAAAGGTAACTGGGCTTTCAGAACACAACACATCATGATTTGTATGACAGATGCCAGGGATCTCTAACTACACATGAGTTTAATAGTACTCATGTTTATATGATAGCTAAATAGACAATCAGATGAAATACTGAAAATATTATACAATCCTGTTTATAGTGAGTGTTGGAGGAAGCACAAATGCTGGAAATTTGAATAACCCCCATGGAAGCTTTATTCTCTTTTATTTATTGCTTTATGGAGGCACTTTTCCTTTGTTTGCTGTTAATGGAAAAGATAAAAATACTTTGTGTTCCAAAGGAGTGATTCATCTAATAGTTTTCCATTGCTGAATTCTAGAGGCAGACGACTGACCCTTATTATCCATCACATACCACATTTGCAATATTTCTTTCCTCCTAATAAGTTCATGAAGGAATCGGCTATAATTTGCATAGAAAGTTATGTCATTTTACAATTGCACAAGGTCTTCTAAGAAGGGAGGCTCTCCATTCAAGTACCCCACTTAATTCCAGTTCAAAAATAGGAGAAAAGGTCTATAGTGCTTAGCGATCTAAACTGATAAATTCTTTTATTTCCAGAAATTAAATGAATAGCAGTGATTTTTTCTGAGTTTCTGTAAAATATTTCTTGCAGAAAAATAATCCAGTAAGGTGGAAAAATTTATGTTCTGCTCTCTGAAATTCTGAGATCAGTAGATCAATGATTCAAGCATTTCCTGACTGGAAACAATAAAATTAGCCACAGTCTTGAAGGCCCTTTGGCTATGAATCTTTGTAACAAAAGGATGGCATCCTTATTGTCTCCTACTGTGCCATCAATATGTCACTTTCTCAAAACGCTTTTCTTAGTACAAAGGCGTTGCCTTCATTTCAAAGAGAGCTACAGTCAAAGTGTTCTCATATAAGCTTCAATTTAGGCTAAACACAAGGGAAACCCAACCCTGCTGTATTATCTGTGCCTGTGATACATCAAGCTAAGTGTGACAGCTAGTTATTAGCAATTCCTCCTTTAATACAAGAAAGGTCAGAAATGAATGCTGGAAAGTTCAAGGATAAAGTCCAACAACAGATGAACACTTTGCCCATGTTCTCAACTTGGAGAAGAATCCAGTGCTATTTCTGACACTCATCAGTGCTTGTAGAATGACTAAAATGTCACAGAATACGACACAGCAAAAAAGTCTGAAATGGCCTTGAAAAACAGTTTTTCCCAGACAATTACAAAAGAATATGCATAACTTATTAGATCAGTATTCTCATCACCGAACCCAAATCTCTAATTAGGGGAGCCAAGAGATGCTTCATCATATCTTTTGTTCCTCCTAAACAGGATGATAAAACAGAAGAGAGCGACAAAACAAGTAACACAACCTCTGGTTGTAAAATACTGTGTTTATTTCAACATGAAGTATCATTTGTAAAAATGTGTATGACATGGTAGCTAGCAGGGATCAGTGGAGATAGGCTAATTCATTACTGTAGTAAATGTGAATGGTGAGTGCATCAGACCTTTGCATCAAAATTACAAGTGCATAAATAAATAAACATAATATTCTTGGTGCTTTTGACCAAAATTATTTTACTGTTTCTCCTGTTATATTTCAGGAGTATCACAAAGTACAGCTATGTTTTTCAGATTGCCATTTTACTTTTCATGTCACCCCTGTTCTCCTGACTATGTAACTACATTAAGTTTGAGAGCTTTTCCATAAATGTTGAATCATCATATTTTGAACATAGAGGAGTTCTGCATTGTTGCTGTCTTTTCACCGACTTCTTCAACCTGTGACAAGCAGTAATTGGAAAAGAAACATAAGGGCTAGTTTTGGTAGGTAGACAACTAGAATCTTGTCCTATGTATAAGCATAGCTTTAAATAATTCTCTGCACAATAGTTTTGATCTAGCACTTCCTCATTATCCTAGTATCACTTTAAGAACTTTTTATTGTGAATAATCACCTCATACAATAATTAAATCATAGATGTTTGAGTTATTAACCTTTCTTTTGCCAGTTTCATGCTATTGTGTTCTATTTGGCTTATAAACGGAAGATATTTATACGTGGAATTGTTTTAATCACAAATATTTTGTACAAATATGAACTAAGACAAAACCACTTTCTATCCTTTTAGAAATACAGTAGTGACTACATTTTAGTGACTCTTTCCAGGTCTGCCTGCCTTTGTAAATACCAAATTTTCATTTTGTCAAAAAAATTTGTAAAAAATATCAGCTAGAAGTATATTTTTATTACAGCAGAGTGATGCCATGAATCACATGGTAACACATTAGAGTGACTAGTATCAAAAGACCTCATGGGGAATTTAGGAAAAGGTAGTTAAGCAATTAATGAAGATATTTAAAATCCTAATATGGCAGAGACAGCTTTGAAGGCAGCAAGGGATTAATATTTATTTAATAGATTGTCAGATTCTGTGCCAAAAAAAGAAATGTAACAGAAGCCACTCTGCTCTGAATGTAAGCATGCACAATTTGAAGAGTATTTTGCTGCGAGTGACATCATATGTTGTCGTGATAGATGGGGAAAGGATTTTGCCTTAAAGACTGAATTGCCTTGGCTGCTTTTGACTGTTTTGGCTGAAAATTTCAAGCTCTGTCAGAAAGCATTGAATATAATGTACAAAGAAGAAGAAACATATTGCTACTTTACAGAAGTGGCTTGGATTGGTTGAAGTTCAGGGCGATTTTCATGGAGAAGTTCAAAGACAGAGAAAATGCAGGCAGTATTTTCACTGTTTTATCAGATATCCTCATTTGCAGAAGTTTATAGGCTTCAAAGAGTGCAGTAATACACAGACATTGAATGTATTCCTTATCTGGCAATGTTTCTTTGATGGCAGTTCAATACAAATTGATACAAACTGAAGTAGAATGCATCTAAAAACATTAGGTGAGCTATTCTTTACAATTACAACTGACATCACTGAGGACTTAAAAAGTAAACTAGTAGCAAGACTGAATGGAAAGCTTAGAGTTAATCATTCTAACTGGACTGTCAGTGTATGCAATAAGGATGAGGCAGATGGGATTTTTCTTTAAGAATTCTGCTTAGTATATAACAGGTTCTTTATTTAATTTATTTTAGACCTTGACACAATGATACTCATTGTTTAAATTCCAAACAGCCTTTGTTTTCAGCATCTTGATTTAAGGAGAACTCCTCAGTAAATAATTATTAGATAGCATGTTTTGAACACAGACCTATTGCGTGCATTGCTGACAAAGTAGTTTTGCATATATCATTCTATTTTATGCAACTGTCTAAATTTTATAAACAAAGATATAGCTTTATAACTTGTAAATTTAGTAACTACCACTATGTACCCCTCCTAGGATCATATGCTAATGGAAAAGATGCTCCAATAATTAGGTCTAAAGCCCACTGAATTCAGCACCTTCCAATTAGCACATCCCAGCTTGAATACTACCATTAACATTAAACAACAAAGACAAAAATGGGTATCAATTCACATAATAGAAAATAATTGATGAAATTGGAGGGTGTGATTATTTGTGATTACTTTACAGTCATGCACTGAATGTAGGAGAACACCAGTTAGTAGTTAATCTCTGGCTACCTCTTTGAAGATAATGAAATTGGCTTCCTACTGATGATTATTCATTAACAATTAATGCTTTCTTGGTGTTCTGCTTCATTTTCAGCTTCTCACCACAAACATGCAATGGAATAATTACAAATGGAAATGAAAAAGCAATTAGTGGCAGATAATGCCAACATCTGATTAAAAAACAGTAGAACAGATTAGCAGTTCGGTAACTGCAACTCTGCTGCCTTCAGCAGGGAGATGTAAGTTACCCAGCAATATTACAGCTCAAGCTGTGTTTCCCTTTTTATTGCTTCCCCTACATCATGATCTGCCACATTAACTGCCTTCTCTTAGTCTTGGGGGCATTGACTTGTTGTAAATAAATTCTAAAGATATGGTAAGTATTATAAATATTACTTGAGATCATTTGTCATCTTCCATGCTGAGAGACTTAAACCAAGCCTTTTTTTTTTTTTCTTGTAGTTGCAAGTAAAGATAACAGGACTTTTAAAATTGTAGTTATTTAATTATCTATTTGAGGAGAGGATGGTTTGAAATTTACTGTAGTGAAGTATCTGGAGACAAAGATCTTAGAAGTTACTCCCCTTCCGGGGACTGTTTTCTCATAAACTAGAGAACACAACAGCTGTCTTCTGGTCCACCAAATGACAGTTATCATTCCTGCCACAAGCTTATCTGCTTATCTTGTTTTTGAAATGTGTATTGTGATTCTGCAGGGTTTGCAGATCAGCACCACAGAAATTCAAAACGTATATTAGAATCTTAAAAAAGTGTGGATAATTTACATCACACAGTCCTAGAAGCCCATAAATGTCAAAGAGATTTAGCAAGATGCCCAGCTAAGCAAATAAACATTTAGCAGGAAATCTATGGGGATCTGATACCTGCACCTATAAGCCTGAGTTGCACACACAAACCATAAGAACCAAAAGGATGAGTCTCAGCTGTCTCAGTAATTCAGAGTTGCATTCTTGCATTGCCAACCCTACAGCAATGCAAGATCGCAGCCCAAAGAAGATTTTATATGAACACCCCTTAGACTAAGTTTAGGAAATGAGTTCTCAAATGTTGATTAAGAAAGTGATTTGTTAAAGCTTAATCATCACAAAGTTTTGATTTAGAGAAGAAAGTTCAGAATACGGTGAATAAGCGCAGCTGGCGATGTGGGCATGCAGATGTGTTAATGACAGGAACCTCATTAACCACTCAGTCAGAAAATGACTAATAACATAGAACTACAAGTTATGTTATTTCAGTTTGGAGTTAGAACAGTAGTCAATGGTGTCATGTGTGTATGGTACACTGGTGTTTTTTCAAAGCAAAGTAAGAACAGAATTTTAGAACCTAACATTATTTGATTAGCTTGAGAGCCTGCATGTCTTGTTTTTGAAAAGGATGACTGTGTTTAGAGCATTCTGTAAGGGGACCGTAAGTGACCTCCAGAATCATGGAAAACAGGGTGTTTTTCCATGGTGTTTTTAAAAGGTTTCATTCTTTACATTTGAAAGATGCATGATGAAGATGTGCTGAAATATTTGCGCTAAACTCATGGTTTACAATGTGAAATCTCCTTCCCTATCCCAAAGTCAATTATAATATGCTAAGAGAATAGCTTCTTAGGTACTGTAATTTTGGCATTGTCTGTATTATCTCTCATTTTTCTATGTACTTTCTTCAAAAGTCCTCACAAAGTCTTTGAAAAAACTTGAACCATTGTCTTGCCTTCCCTCTCTCTTCCATGATGATTTGCTCTGCTTGCTCCCTCTAAAACCTGTACTTTAACTTATCATTGATTCTTGAAACTTTTCCTCTGTCTAATTTCCTCCCTTCCCTATCTGTGCCTAGCTATTTCCTTTACCTTCTCCTCTAGTAAATGAAAGAGTAGTTTTATTTTCCCTATTCTCAGCAAAACACATTTGTTCTATCATCTCTTTGTACATCTCTAATTTATCTATGTGATCTTTTCACACATATTGTCTGATATTCTCCTAGGGACATTGTACCTGAGTTATTATCAAATTGCTCAGATTTTTTTTTATTATTTTTATTTTTTGTCAGTCAGATCTGAAACATTACATATACAAGCTTTTATCCTACATCTGCTGCCTTAGAAACTGGACACCCACAATAACCGTTTCCACAGAGATTTTCTTTCCTGAAACTTTTCTTTTTACTTGTTATCAGCCACACTACCATCTTCTCAGTAAACTAGAGTTTCAGCCACCCTTATTACTGATATGTAATTAAAGTCTTAAATATGTGAGCTGAATTAGAAAGAAGCAGCAGCATTTTTTGTATTCTCAGCAGCATTTTTCATCCAGAGAGAGCTTTTATTTTGTTTGTTGATTATTAACAACAAATACTGAAATGAGACCTGAAATAAAGCCCACAGTAGAGAGCACTAACCAAATGTTATAACCACATATTTGGTGGAATATGAACTCGTTAGAATAATCAGTAAAATGTCTCATGAGAATAAGATGGTGTTGCATGACCAAGGAATCACTGTAGTAACGTGTTTCTTCCATTTTGTAAACCTCTCATTTTGGAAAGACTCCTGATGCAGCTGAAGCAGATAGCTGAATTTCATGTAAAATGTCAGAGGAGTCCTGGTGGCATTGCAGTGATGCATGGAGCTCTTTATTAGTGCAGCCATTCTTTGGTTACACAGGAATTTCTTGGATTAGGATTATAATTCTAGGATTTTTGTTTATTTATTTATTTTAAGAAAAGCTAATGTACTTGGAATTTTTTGTGAGCTTTTTTTTCAGTTGACATCTTTTGATACATGGTTTTGTAGTCAACGCTTTGAGATAAACTGATCTTACTCAGATGTAAAAAAAGGAAGAAATTTGTAGAAATTAAAGTGCTGTGTGCCAGCTAGTTTTGAGTGACTGAGTCTGTGCCCTGTTCACTGGAGAACTTTGTTATTGGCAAAGCATTTTCAGGTGAAAAAATTGTCTCCTAAGGAGCTCTTCAAACTTTTATATTTTTATTTATGATTTATTTATTTAACATCTCTTCCTTTCATTTTCTGATTAGAAGTTAAAATATGTATTAATGCAGAACATTTACTTAACAACCCCATTGTACGTAAAGTATTATGCATTTTGAAAAATTTCATTAAAAATAATCTTAGTAGTTAGCAAGAGCCCATCCACAAGCCTCTCCAAGTGTCATGAGCATGGGATCCTGCATGGCTGCTTAGCAGCATCAGTAGCAGTAAAACAGTGTTTGTGGCACATGCTGCTGATGCCTCTTAGATTTTTTACCCATTATCAGTCAGGTACAGCAAGTCCCCTTTGAGAACATTTCCCTTATTAATATCACCACAAATCTATTTTTTCTTTATATTGCCATATATAATGGGCAGATAATCCTACACATGATTTCGTCCATACTGATGTTATCTTCTGTGACTGGACCTGTGGCTGACCTGTTCACCACCATTTGACTTTTATTGTATTTGACTTTTACTAGACATGAAAGTCTTTACAGAGGGTTTTTATCAGCTATCTTCCAGAATGTCTGGTTAAGCAATAGGTAGATTATATTTACCTGACATTTCTTCTGTCTTGGACAATTCAAGATCTTCACCTTGCTACTCAACTTTACTCTTTCCTAGAAGCATTTAGAAAGGAAGAGCTATAGTTTGTCTGAAAAATAATAAATACTATAGGGAGCCAGGAATAGAAGGTGTATTGTGCTGACAAGTTTATGGTTATTGCTGAGGATTCAGATCTCATAAGGCTGCATGCTTGTGTTACTTGTCTATGTCACATTGTAAAAAGCAACAGCAGCAGAAATAAACAAAAAACTACTGTGGAAAGCAAGGGTTTTCATTGTTGCTTCATTTCAAAGTTTTCTCCAACACATTCTCCAAAACCATTTTTTCATTATCCTTAGCCACTTGATTCTGGCACAAAAGAGGTGCTTTTCTTGTGTTTTTCTGTGCTTTTCTGTTGCCTCTAAGAAATGAGAAGGCACTGCATCCCAAAGAAGCACTCACTTATAGTCCCAAGTCACATTTGTGTTCTGTCTCCTACTAATTCTCTTTAAATTGTGACTGTGACAGTTTTGCTTTCCATCTGAATGGTCAGACCATATCAGCCAGGCATCTGATTTCTCACCTGACCTTTCCCTCTGCTTTTCTATTTTGACTTCTAATGTCTAGCAAAACACCAGCAAACGTAGGTAGTACAGGGGAAAACTTTGATTGTTTAGGGAGAAATTATGTGTTGAAGAGCGCCACAAAGCTAAGGATGAACATGCAGGCTTAAACCCACCATGACAAACTACTGGTCCTAACACATAAGTGTCAAAAAGTTGTCTAAAGAAATCACTGTAATGCATTGTACAGTAATTTTATCCCTTGAAAAACTCTCACTGGCTTTGCATGCTAAATGCTTTGCATGCTAAATGTTTTGCTAATCTTAAAAGTTTAAATGCTTTAGATCTAAAAAAAAAAAAAAAAAGGCAGAGAAAACAGTATCTGAAATAATAATAAAAAATACCAGTATACAGTATACAATCACTAGTGTACCAGATTCATATTTTATTGTGATCATTTTGTCTTACTAGCATATCCTTGCATTTCTGACATAAATATAGCAAAGAAGATAACCTTTTCTTTGTGTCTGATGTTAGGAACTAATTAATTTATTGTGCCTGTGGTTCCTTTGTAGTTTAAGATGCACTTAACTTGGCATGGTTTAGAGACAGCTCCAAGAACCAAGAGTATATATATATATGAAAGAGTGTTTAGAAACCACTGCTGGTGAGATTACAAGTTCACTTGCAAAAGATTGTGACATTAGGCTATATTGTACTTGTATGCAGGCTGTATACAAATTGAGTAACAAGTGTTAGAGAACTCAGACATACATTCATAAAGGAATTGAACTATTCATTTCAGAAGTAATTTTGCATTGAATGGACATAACACTGTGTATGAACTACAAAGTACATGAGTAACTACCACTTTAAGAAGGTTAATCTGAAATGTAAAATGCCCTTAGACATTCTGGTTAAAGTCAGTCGTATTTCACAGCCTGTTTGAATTTCATGGATCTTCCTTCTCTCACAAGACCTCTTCTCCACCTTTTCTTTCATTGAAGATGCACCACAGTTTCAAGCTCAGAGCTCTGTCAATCACCTCCTGAAATCCTCAAATCCTTACATTAGGCTGCAAGTTATATTTATGGTTAAGAAGTGAAAAAAATATTATGGGTGACCCATGCATCTTACTAGGTTCAAAGCAGAATGTAACATCAGGAAAAAGATGTAGAAATTATTTTAAAAAATAGCATGTTACTCTCACTCCATGCAGTTTTGGGATGGTTATTACAATAGTCTTGCAGTGAGCATGAGGTAATCTAGTATAAAATATAAAAGAATAAATTGAAGAAAGCCTATAAACCTAGCTTGCAGTCTCCTGCTCCTGAGTGAACTGTAGGTTGAGATGTTGAAATGTCATGTCAGTGGTTTGATAAGAAATCACCACTGTTATAAGGAATCATCTTCATTCTGATGACATTAACAAGTGTAAGGGAACAGCAGAGCTCACGCAGCAGCCAAACACATTGAAAGAAACATAACACAAACTTTTAATAGATCTTTAGTTTATATTTAAGATGTAGACACTGAAATCTATACTACCTACTCTGTACCTGATTCAGTTTCAGCAAACCAAGATGGTGTATGTTGTTGTATGCCTGCACCTTTGCTTCTCATCTGTAAATCCTTTCAGTAATATTATAATATTTTGATTTTACAATAGTCAGAATTAGTCCTTCACAGAAAAGAGACATATTTCCAGGGTAACCTCAGCCTCTTTCCTTCCAGCCTATTTTGTTCCTCTGGTGTTCAGCTCCCAAACTTTTTTCCAATGAATGCTGAAAAACTGTAAGAAGTTGATGAAAACTTGAAGTTTCACATGAGGGAAACATCTCAGCAGCTGACTGAGTCTAGAAAGGGTTGAAAATAACCCAAGAGAATAACAGGAAACAGTTGTTAAGTTCTAAATATTCACTTACTCAAAGCTAACATAGTTCTTTGTGTACTTACGTTAGACCATGGTCTCACTCCTCATTTAGTGTTAATTTTGAAGATGTTTTATAGCCTACAAAGTACGCTTCTGTGGTGTTGAGACAGATTATTTTTTTTTATGTTTCTACAAGAAAATGCGAGATTTCACAGCTCTTTTATCACATTACAAGTCCTCCCATGCTGTGCATCATGGACATGCAGACAGGAGTAAATGAAGCTTACCAGGTTACCCAAGCACAGCTGAAAGAATAGAGTGTACTAAAAATACATGTATACACTCTACAGTTACATGCAGTGCATACAGATATTATGTTGTTCTGCAAGATGGAAAAGATCTTTTCACCAAATGAAAACATTGCAAATGAAATGACAACAGCAGCAGATGCTAAAGCAAATCATCTAATTAAGATGATTTCATCAACCATTTTAAAAGCCATTTTAAAAAGCTGTATGATACTAAGTCACCAGAAGAAATGTTAATTATGCTTGCATCTACAGGCACAATAAAATTCTAGCTGAAGCTGCCTTTTCAAGTGTGAAAGCAAACTACTTTTAAAACTGTTTATTTATTTATTCCTAATCCAGCTGTGCTTTGCACACTGTTAAGGAAAAGCATATACACTAAAAATAAATAAATAAATAAATAAATAAATAAATAAATAAATAAATAAATAAATAAATAAATAAATAAATAAATAAATAAATTAAGAAATATAATCCACAGTCGGGAGGGTATAATTCAAAGCAACAGAATTTTGGTCTGGGGTAGGACTGCACAACGGTTTTTGTGCAGCAGGTGAATTGCTTCATTTTGGCAGGGGGGGACATTTTCATACTAGTTTTCAACTGCAAGGAAAAATTGCAAATACAGGAATACAAGGAATTATCTCCTTGTATTCTTTACATAGGTGAGCCAAATTTTGTTCTTAGCAAAATCTGAATCAAAACAATAGGATGAAGACTGAACAATACAATGAGTCTGCACTTTAATTCTAATGTTGACTGAAAATCAAAATCCAAAGGCAGAACTTTGTCCCAGTCCCTTAGAATAACCTTGTTCTGAAGTACTTTTATTTCTGTGTTTTGGCAGAACACTTAGTTGCAGTATGAGCAAGTAAGGAGGCTTTTTCTAGCACCCTCTGCAGGGTGCTAGAACACATTTCAAGCAATGCTGGGTGAGAAGGGACATTAACGTGATAAACTAGAGGAAGTTTAAGTAAAACATTTGGTTTTCTCCCATGCTATTCTCTGACCATAAAATTCTTCTGCAAGAAGCTCCAGCTGAGCTCATCAATGAGCCTGCCACGTGGCCAGGGCTCACTTGGATGGCTTTTGCTTTTGTATTTATTTTGCATGGACGTGTTTCAGATGTGAATAAAATCTTGAGAAATTCTCATTTTCTCTTCCTTCTTGAAGCAACTTGGCTGCAAATGCATGAAGTAGAAAACCTCAAACTGAAAGACTCTAAAATGATGTTCCAACCGTGGAGGCTACATGCAGAATATTACTGATATAAATTATTTTTAGAGGTTTCATCAGCAACCATGTGGGACAAACACATAGATGGTGAGAGTGTTACAGCTCAAGCAAAACATTGCAAAACATTTCCTCTTTGTATAGACAAACAGTCCCTTTCATACTTCTATGTCCATCAACTCTTGAGTTGCTTTTTAAAAGCCTGACAGTAAACGCTGAGCTCATAAGTACTGATGAGCCTGAGAACTTGCTGCAAATCAGAAAACCTCGCAGAGAAGTTTCCAGAGCAATGTTCCCACTATTGGTGAAGGTGATTAGATCTTGCCAGAGAATGCAAACTCCAAAGCTATTCTTATTTTGATCAGCAAGGACGATGAGCATCCAGGAAATCCTTTAGGTGCTGAGAATGACAAGAATGTTACAACTATTATTAAATTCTCACAACGACATTCAAGGCTGCTGTTGCTCTAGTCACCATAAAAAATATCACTAATTAGTTGTTTAATCATTAAAAAACAGGTAGATGAAGTATGAAGATATGTCATTTCCTTCAAAATACATCAGGGAAGGAAACACGTGAATATTTAAATAGCCCAAGTCAATTCAATTGAAAGAGTTACATTAAAACTACTAAATATTTATACCAGATGGAGGGAAAGAAATTGTGACTGGGGGCTTGGGCACAATAGATTCATAGTGGCAGACTGTCATAGCTGCAAGGCAGGACTTCTTTTCTGACTAACAGCTCCCTTGCTGACTAATGAAAGCCAGGCAGCAGAAGAAAAATGTAAGTCAGCTACAGTATCTGCCATGTACTAGAAGTGAATATTTTTTTGTGTATTCATACACTGTTATGGTGGATGGCTTCTCAAAGAGAGGATGAACTCTTGTCTAATAGTAATTCTTAGCAGATATTGGAATTTCTGGCTTAGGCAGAGAGCTAAACTCTTCCTCTGATACTGTAAGAAAGTGTGTTCACAATAGCTCTATCTGATTAATTTGTCTCAATAAGGAATATTTCATCTCGAATTACTAATTTTAAGAGAAATCTGGAAGTGAAGTTTTCTAAGAAACTGTTATTTTCAGATAAACACTATTCTTTATAATTTTTTCTTCACTGAACATTTTACATTTCACCTAAGCCATTTCATTCATATTATATCTCCACATTTGAACTTAAAAATTCAAAGTTTTCATCTGAGAATTATATCTGTATTTCTTAAAAGAACTATGCACCTAGAGAAAAAAAGTGTGTTTTTGTCCTATATCTGCATGGTAAATAGATGTTGGTCAGTTAATTTTGGGCTAGTGTCTTTTAGCTGGAGTTTCTGGATCACTGTGCTAGTCTTCAATTAAATGGATTATGAGGAATTATTAAAAAAAAAAAAAAAGAAATTGACCAGAATGACTAAAATTTATGAATTATTACCATATTTCTCACAGAAACGGCATATAACACCTCCAGATTGTCTTTCTGTCCCTTGATAAAAGCCACTTCTGTACAGTTTTGAATAATCTGTCAGAGCAGAACAGTCTGCATAACCTTTAGCGCTGGTGTGAAAGCTGGGATGGTGAAATGTCCCATGTACTTGGTTCCTTCCAAGCATCTTCAAACTGAATACCATTTCATAGACCTTTGATTGCTTGCCAGCTGGATCACAACTAACACATTTGCAGGCAGAAATAAGAACTTCTCAGTTAAAACAACTCCACAACTGTGTTGGACTTGTAGCTGGGCAGTGTCTGTGATGTTTCTTGCATCACTAAGTCTTTGTTCTGAATTCTCAGCTGAAAACATGAAGTTGAACATGAGGGTGAGACGTTAGAAAAGGAAAAACTTCTCTGGGAAGTGGGGAGATAACATGCTAAAGCTCCTTTTTCATTTAGTGGTAAAGGAGGTGTTTGTGGTCTGTGGTAAATGAGAAGTGTTTTGGGGTTGTGTGCATATTCAGCAATGTATTTTATCTGTAGGAACACATGTGACAGTTGAAGCCCTGTATATTTTTCACAGCAGAAGTAGAAAAGCAAAACTCTTACCATTTCCTCTCCTCCAGAGCTGGCTTTTGTGTTTGTTGTTTTTTCTAATGGGGGTACCCCAGTGAGGATAGTCTGCCGAAATGGTACTTGAAGCATTACTGAAAAGCTAATAAAGCCTATTAGCCTTTTTTTTTTTTTCTCACCTATGAGTGAGGCTGGTGCCCATACACAGGACTTCTGAAACTTTAACATTTTCCACCCAGAAATGTAAAAAGCCCGTTGTAGGTTTGTTGTACTTGTATAAGATTACACGAAGTTAAACTCTGCTTTTACTCTATCCCAACCAGAGACCGTCTGTGGTTAACATCAGACCACACCTCAACTGAAAGTTTTTTGCAGAGGCAGACTGCTTTAGCAGGTTGCTTAGAGCACTGGCTGTGTATACACACTCTAAGAAAAACTGCTAGTAATAAAGAAGAAAACCGTTGCAGGGATGATCTACAACTATAGAATAAATAATTCTCTCTGCTAGAGTTGCAGGCTTGGAAAGACGAAACAAGCTGTGCTATATACATTAAAGAACATGTACCTGAACCCGATTTGTCTATTTCACATTTTTGTTTCTTGTTCCTCTCATATCGAATTATCCCTTTTGGTTAAAAAAAAAAATTAAATAAAAAAAAAAATTAAAAAGAAATTCCACAAACCGTGGATCAAAAACTGAAGTTGATTCCTGAGGTAGGACCTGATGAAGGGTTAACTGACATATAAGATGTAGGGAAGAGATGCTGACACTTCCTGTGGACTCTAACTTTCAAAGAGCTGATGGTACTCAGCAGTGCAGACAGCGTCAGCATTACAACTGGGTGAATAAAAATAAAAAGATTCAGAAACCTGACCAATCATAATGTGAATGGTGTTCTTCTTCATGAGACTGAGACTTCCCATTTTGCTTCTATAAATATCAGTAGAAATTCAATTTCAGATCAAATTTTCCTGCATGTGTTGAAGTACTCACCTACTGAGGCAAGAAAAAAAAATTAGTAGTTCACAAACTGGATATAATTGAGCATCTTTATTCACTCTTTGTGAACTGCAGCAACTGGACTACAGTCTTTAAGATATAGGCATGTAAAATACTTCACATAAACTTAGAAAAAAAATCAGATTCAGTCCATGTCTTTATGGTTTGACATATTATAAAGCAAACAAATCTCCCCCTAAGATTCTGGGATAAAGGTGACATCCAGAAACTTCTCTTTATATAGAAGAAATAAAACTTAAAAAAAAATAATTCTATGAAAATGTAATGATCTGCCCCATGCTATAAGCATCCTATTTACTGTTTCAAGTACACAGTGTATTTTTCAATGCCTCTGTCAGAAGAAATACAGAACAACTAAACAAACCCGTCCATGCTTCTGTAATGCTCAAGCAAAAGCAAATCTATTAAATGAAAATCTTTCAAAGCAAGTAGCTCTACAAAGTATGCATCTTCCTCTTGAGAGGATGAGGGAAAAGAAGGAAAACAGTTGTTTTTCACGTCACTAAATGTTTTCTTACAGATAGCTGCTAAGGTGGTCACTAAAGAACCTGTACAGAATACAATAAAACTAGTATCCACAGGACATTGTTTGAAAATGTCTGCCTAACATGCTTAAGTTAAGCAGTCTATAGTTTAATTTGCTCACTCAGATCATGAAACCAAAATTATTTTCAATCAAAATTTCTCAGTTATTAATATATTTCATTGTACCTATCTCATGGTGCATGGTTAAACAGATCCCATGCCACAGTGCTCATGAACTGAGCACTTTGATTATTCCTTTTCCATGTAACACAAGTCATCTGTGTTGTAGGACATTTTTCATTTCCTAATTACCTCAGACAATAGGTCCATTCAAGATAATTCACTACTTGAGTCATGAACTTAGAACCAGTATGTTCAACATAAATTACATTTATCAGTCTTTTCAAAGCAGATAAGGAATGGAGTTAAATATGCAACATCTCCACTGTACCACCCAGAGCGCTTTGTGTTATATCTTTGTTACTGGCTACTGTCACAAAGAGCCAAAATCTGTACTCCTTTAAGTCTGGATAGTGTTTGCTCACCTTGATGAGAGTTCATTCTGACAAGAACTTATATGGAACTCAATTAATTACGGGAAGGAATGGCTTAACATTGTTCTTCAATGAAATATTATTACAGTCATCTTCTGAGTGCCTAGAGATATTTTGCAGTCTTCTCTTGAATCTTTCCTGAGGCAAAATTTCTTCCCCAAGCCACAGTGGTTACTTCACAGTTTATTTGTGTAGGTACAAAGATGTTGGAGACTTTGCTTTTGATAGTTGTGATAAAAAAGTTTAAGCTTTGTGACTCAGGGATTTCTGGGGCCCTCTGAGCTCAGTTATGGTCCAAAGGGATCAAAGCAACGCAGTGCCAAGACAGAGAAGGCAGATTCCAACCCAGGAGCTGTTGGGCTTATGCAGCAGCTGTGGCAGACATATGGAAACTCTGCGGATGTCCTGCGAAGTGACTGGCATTTGTGAATTGTTTGCTGGGTCATCTTTCTTCTTCAGCCTGCAAACCTAGGAGCTGGGCTGAGAAAATAAACCCAGCAGCCTCTCAGTGAAACACCGCTCACTGCAGCATGGAAGGGGCAGAGTCAGAAAAGAAGTAGGAAGGTACTTTTGTGGATTTGGTCCTAATGCTACAATGCCTGTGCTCAGGAGTGTCCATAGAAAACAGTTCTTCGTGAGTGCTGTGCTGGGTCTGGGTTGTGCAATGTGGTCCTGGTGGAGGAGGTGGAGGAGCGAAAGCCTTCTGATATGACACCAGGCAGAGACTGATTCTACTTTTAGCTACGTTACAGTGAAATAAATTAAATGTTGGTAAACAAATTAATACATCTGTGAAATAGAATGTGAATAATCATAAACAGAACAAATGTATACATATATTACATGTAGCTAGACATACAAAAAAAGTATCTATTTTTATATTAAGTATAATATATATACCTTTACTCATAGATAGAATGTCTGATTAGACTGTAGAAAGCTGAAAATTTTTCACCTCATTATTCAGAGATAAATGTATATTGAACTTATTCTATGCAGACTTGCAATAAAAATCATTTGAAGAATATAAGTCCTGAAGAAAAAGGACTTACTTTGACATCCCTTATCACATGCAAAATCCTTTTAGCTGCTTGCTAATGGCTGCAGATATTGACAAGAATAAGAATAGCAGGTTGCCACAAAGGTCACATAAGATTTCTGATAATTACATTATTCTGATGAAAAAGGGGCTTAAGATTCTCTTTGTGGTCATATTGTACAGGGGACTAAAAATGTGCATCCCAGGCCAAAGGCCTGTGTGCATTAGGATGAAAGGGTGAAACACCCGGAGGAAAGAACAAAGAGCTGTTGTCATTTAACCTGATTATAAATCAGAGGCATAGCAATTCTTTAGCCTACTTCCCTTAAAGTGGCTAAAAATACCAGAGGGTGGATTATGGTCCCCTTCTCTCTGCTCCCCCGCCTTTCAGGCAATTATGTGCTATTTCACCATTTCTGAAACATTCGAAGTTTTCATTTTAGGATTTAAAAATATCTTTTAAAATACAAATAGCCAAACAAGAATATTTTGTTTTAGTCTTCCCTTCCCACACCAGTTTTCCAGATTTAACTGTTTCAAACACTTTATAAAACTTTATATATAACATGAGAAAGGTAATACTATCTAAGAGTAATGCTTGTTTGTACAAGCTTCAGAATCTTAAATTTCTCCCTCTTGACTGTGATGAACATCTTCAGACTGAAAGTTTTGTATTAAGATGTGCTCTCAAAAAATCTGTGCAAAACTGGAATGCCTAAAAAAGGTAGAAAGTTGAAAACTAACAGTATAATATGATTGTATCTCAGATTCATAATGGTATGGGAAACCCTGAAGGTCAGATGCAAAATCCAGTGCTTCATGATAGATTACAGGTTCAGAGTACACAGCCATGGCTCTGGCAGCACTTTTTGTTAATCCCACTTCAACTTTATCAATAATTCTGTCTGAACTACATGTACAAGCAAAATAGTCTTTGATGTTTGAGAACAAAATTCAGCCAAGTTGTCTCTGGGCAAATATCTGTCATGACAAAGCCCTGTGGAACTGTTTCAAAGTCAATAGGAGCTTTTAATGAACAAAAGAATGGGATTAATGGGGGACATGCAGGAGTGGCTTGCTCTGTCCTTGTTCTTCATTGCACACTTTACAGTGCTGGATTTGTGTAGTGAACAGGAAGGAAAAGATGTAGTTAACAAAGAACTCCCACTAAAATGAAGGCAGGCGTAACAGGAAGAAGCAAGAAAGCTGCTTGTCCAAGTCATATTGAGGGTAGTAAGATAAAAAAAGAGTGAACATGCTGGAGTTATACGAGAGCTCCATCTTACCTCTTACACTCTTTAATACTAGCAGTTAGTGGATGTTACTGTAAAATATAGACAAAACAGGCACATACACAAAATGGCTCCAGATAGCTGAAGTGAGACTATACAAAAGTCTTCCAGCCTTGCTAGTAAATATATTTAGAAGAGTATTGTACATGCTACTGGCAAGTTCAGGATGGCTGAAGGGCAGTTTCCTTTGCTTTCTCCTAGTTTCCCATTGTGATTTTTTTTTTTTTAATCACAACTGCAACCAAACTAACAGTGCTACTGTAGACTGAGGATACTATGTGTGTAAGTAGACAACAGAAGCAGTGATGGTCATATGACAGCCCAGAACTACTTGTGCAATAACATCAGTACATAATGCACTATATGTGACAGACATCAACATCTATCACGCAACTGTGACAGGAAAGGAGAGCTGCTTAAAAGGAATTTAACACTACCCAGTAACTCCAGACAAAAACTAAAGTTTAGCTACCAAAACAGAATTAAGAAGCTGTTAGGCTTTTAACTTCATCCTGCTCCCACTAAACTACTTTAACATGAGAAGAATTAAATATGCCATAATTTCTCATTGGAGGTTTAATCCAGACTTGATCACTAATGTCCTAATGACAACAAATTGCACCGCAAGAGCAGTAGACTACAAACTGTCAAGATGGTAAAATGGAACATATTACTCACCTGTTCTCACTGAGGGACAGCCCCAGTGCAAGTCCCCTGTGCTGAATCATCACAGCCTGCTCTCTATCAGACCAGTTGCTCATCCAAGTACTGATGTAGGCCTGATCTTCCCTAACATTTGAAATCAATCAATTAAGCAGTACTGGACTATCTATAAGGCAACTGTGTAAGCTTGTAAACTTGTAGAAATATGATATGTATCAGGAAAGAATTGCTTCTCAACATCTGGACACTGAAAATTTAAAATATTGAAACTCTTCTTGCTGGATGTTCCTACAGGATATACAGTAAACTCACAGTTAAAGTTGAAAATTCTTTGATGAAATCTTGATGAAAGAGATAGATGAAAAGACTACTTCCCTGAAGGCACTGGTTAAATATCTAACAGTGCCACCCAAAAACTCAGCAGCTAAGAGAACAATTGTCTCATATTTCCAAGTTTGCAAAAAAAAGTTTGATAAAATCTCCAGGCCACTTCTGAGGCTAATGCTGCAAAATGTATGTTGGCTTTTGGCTGCCTTATCGATCCCAGCAGTAACTATTAATTGCTTGAAAGTTTTGTATGAGCATTTCGGTAGTGTACCTGAGTGCCTGCAAGTAAATACTGTTTGCACCTAATTATGTAAACTCTTCAGCCTCTTGCTTTGTATGTGTGTTTCAAAAGTGTCTTCTCTCCCCTGCAATTCTCTGTCAGAAATTCAATTCAAATTTGAGACCTGCCTGAAAGCAGGCTGTCACAGTACAGATGTAATAGGTTGCACTCCTTACAGAAACATTTTAATTTGATGCATCTTATTTTCCATTTCCACAACAGCCTAATATGTATTGTGGAACATTGAAAAAAATTATATATATACATATATTAGGCTGCTGTGAAAAGGGAAAAAGATATATATAGATAAATACACGATGTTTAAAGTGCAAAACCAGAGCACATTTCACTTGTGGTATTCCTCAACTGTTAATCCCACTCTATCTTTGCCTATTCATAATTCATTATATAAGATTAGTAACATAAATCACATGGCACCATTCCTACTCTTTGACTGGATGATGGTGAGTGCCCTGTTGGGGCATGAATACCTTATTTGCAACTAAAATAAGTTATCACTTAGTGAAGAGCCAAACATTTGTGTGGGCAGATGTCCATTAGCACAAATGTTCATGGATTAAGCACCAAAAGGGGTGTGAACACATTTGAATAGAAAAGCAATTTAGAATTCAAGCAAACATTTATGAATAATTTCCCTAGCTTTTCTTTATCTTGGAGATGGCCTAATGTCTTGATGTGGGATTTAGTGATTATTTAAGTGCAAAACAAAGTACTAGAACTGACAAATGTACTCCAGATTCATGGAGATATTCAGAAGAAGATTTACCTCACTTTACTGTATTTACCTTCTACTTGTATATAATAATGTATATAATATAATATAATATAATATAATATAATATAATATAATATAATATAATTATAATATAATATAATGTAAAGTAATGTAATGTAATGTAATTTACCTTCTATTGTATTGACTGTAAAACGAAGCATTTTACAAAGGACTGTGCAACATTTGCAGTTCAGTACAGAAATTAAGGACCACTTTGAGACTCCTTAAATTAATCACATGGCTTATGTTCTTTTAGGTATTGTATGTTTTGGTGGTATATTCCCAGTATTGGCTGTGGGGGAGTGTATTCTCCATGCCTTTTAAACTGAGCTTCTATTTTCAGCTGTCCTTACCATGCTTATCATGCATGCACAAATTCAAGGATATTGTTTGTATATCATTATACACAGCTTTGCAACAGAAACTGAGACCTTTACCTGTACCTAAAAATAATTTTTTCTCAAAAATACATCCCTGCTGAAACCAGGCTCTCACATTTGCAAGACAGAAAACAGAAAGGAGTTAATGTTACAGGTGGTTCCCTCCCTCCTTTGGCCAGGGTGGATTGAAGAGGTCAAACTTATTGTGCATAATTTTAATAAAATAGACAGTCAAAAACCCAGCTTGATTATGAACATCAAAAGAGGAGCTTTGGAGAAACATGGATATTTGTGTGAGTGTGTGTGAACTGCGTTTGCTAAACTCCTAATCCTAATATTTTAAAAGGCAGTTTGTGACTATTAAGTGCTTGATCTTTGGAATAGCAAAGATTTACTTAGAACTGAAGACACAGAATTAGATCCATAGTGCTGGGAATGTGCTTTTAGAGAAAAAAAATACTGCAGTTACATTTTCATCGTACATCTTACTATAAAAACATGCCCATTAGCTATGAACGCTGACTGCTGTTTAAGCACAGCTATTTACAATGATAAAGTATGACCTGATCTCCATAAACAATCTGTGTCATTTAGTGAAGACCTAATGCTATGAACATAAAACATAGATGAGAAGAAGAAATACAAGGTCTAATGAATGTTATGAACATCCTTTTCTAGCATATTATGACACCTCTTTTGTTTATTTCCTACATCATTTTTTATTAAAAATCTTCTGTTCTCTGTAGTTACTAAATCTGTGAGGACTTGTGTTATGTGCATGTCTTCCTTCAACTGAAGAGTACCATCACCATGAACTTAATTACATTTTCCCAGCAATCAAAACCGTTATAACTTGGCAGTGCCATTTGCTAGGATAAAATTTCCATCAATGACTAAAAATTCTGGTCCATTCTCAGAGAAAGTATCACTTGCTAAATCATAGTCAGGAAACTGCCAGCGAGAAAAACCCACAGCATGACAAGCACTTCTTGGGTCATAGAACTCAGGTGAGCAACCTGAACTATGAGCAAAATTTGCCAGCGGAGGGAACATAGGAAAAGGCTATGTGATGGAAAATCTCTGTCCAGTAGAGGACTCATTGATTAGCAGCAAAGAAACAAACAACTCTTCTGCTAACTCAATTTCCCAGAGTCCAAAAAATAAAAACAGAAATGGGTAGAAACAAATGAGAGAGGGAGAGTGAAGGCACACCAGAGCTTCCATGCAAGACCCTGACAGCAGGGCAGAAACGTATTAAAGAAGTCAAGTTGGGGGATGTGACAGACATCCCCATCTTCCACTCTCATGTTACTTCTAGCACAGTGGTTTCATTCCTTCCTGGTAAAGCTGCTCATGATAAGATAAACACAGCAGTTATCATCTTCCCCCACACATAAATCTGTCTGTCAACAAAGAAATAACTGTTAGCTCCCACACATCTGACTTTCTCCTGTGAGATCCTAATACCTGGTATGCAAAATGCTGGAGGAGTTAATATAACGCACACTCAGGAAATAAAAATACAGTTATCTTGGGCTGGATGAAGCAACTTTCCATTGCTGCATGTGGTGATGAAAGGAGAAAAAGACTATCAGGTTGTGCTGTGGGATGCTATTTGTACGCTTATCTGCACAGGGATGAGACATGGAGAGAGTACAGAAGAGGTTAGATATATATAGCCTTTTAAATTCTTATTGGATTGAAATGTTGCACCCAAGATTATCTAATTAGCTGAAGTCAGACTTATGTTAGTAATCTAACAGAAAGAGGAACAGTTTTGTCCTCCTTCCTCAATATCAGCTCTCTGGCACTAAGAGCTGTGTGTTTCTGGGTATGACTTGCCAGGTAAGAGCACTGCAGCCAAGCTGTGCTGCCTGTGGAAGCACTGAGGATGTTTCCCTCTCCCGAGGGCTGGGATCAGAGTGCCTCTCAGGCCTCATGCTGGGAAGCAACAGCTGCAGCTTGTCGTGAAAGCTGCAGTGTGCTCACAGCCAGCCGGCTCTGTGGGCAGCAAGTACCTCCAAGGGAGGCTAGCACAAGCCAGCTGGGACCAGTTGTGCTGAGATGGGAGATTGTGCCTAGCACTGCTGGTGGGATGGGGCACAGGCGCGTAATGAAACACTATCTGACTCCGAACAGTTACCAAAAACACATGGTACTGGGGTTAAAATGAACTAAGGAAAGGCCCTGAGTCAGGAGAGATAAGAGCAGATAAAATGCTAAAGCTGAAACTTGAGAAATGTTGAGAAATGTTAAGGACAACTGGTGACGGTTTAAACCATTCTGTGTGCTGAATCTCCTTACAATTAACAGGATTTGGGTAGGTTTATGTCTGATAAAAGCTGCTTCTGAGGAGCTCTATTTTTGCAATAGTTTGCAGGCCACAAATTAGAAGGGGTACAAGGATTTTTCAAAGTGGGGAGCTGTCCTTGAGAGATTGTATGAACAAGGAAAGTGAGAACATAACTTTGCAAAGTTTTTGGTTGATCTGGGAATAAAAACCTTTTCCCAGTATCTGAAGTAGTTTAAGTAGTTCCTGTCACTAGAAGTGATTGAAGTGCAGAATTTTACTAATTACAGGCTGTTTCTTTACTTTTTTACAATTTCAGGGCAAATATTTATATTTATGAAGTCTTCTAAAATCGTGGAAGATCAGAAGTAGAAGTTAGGGTTGTGGAATGATGGGAAGAAGGTTTTGTCATGTTCCTATAATAAATGCATTTCATTCTAAAACCTTGTGAATCAGTTTGAAAGAGTGAGCTGTACAAAGAGGTGGTACACAAAAAAATTTGTCTTAGGTCTTCAGAGACCTACATAGAACCCCACATAATCAAATTAATCTTCCAGCACCACCTTTTCCTTTGTATCTCATTTTCTTCTTCTGGATTTCCTTAAATAATATCTGAATTATTAGGAAGTGAGATCTACAGTCAGGATATACTTTGCTGATTTCCTATTAATGCATTCAAGGAAGAAAGCTGTAGTGCTTTTCCAGGAAACATTCTTAGAGACTCAAGAGTGAGCTTTCACTTCTCATCAAGTAGTGAAATTCTCATCTCTTCTGTACCCATGGGAGATGATTCTCCCAAGATGATGAGTAGGGAATAGCAAAAGGACTCTTTGGCATTAACTATGAGAGATATTATGTGCACAATCAGACACAACATAAAGTCTGTCCCTAACATGCATACTGATTTGCATGTTGCTTTGACCAATCATGTTCTAAAGGTTTGGGATTTTGAAATCTGGAAATGGTTTGCAGTATGATGTCTTTTTTTTTTTTGTTTTTAAATATATTTTGGGTTGCTGTATTTCTTCTCATAAAGAAAATCTTTGTGTGTTGTTTACAAAAAAAAAAAAAAAAAACACTAAAACCACTAAATATTATAACTCTTTGTAAATTCTTCCATTCAGTTCCATAACTGTCTATAAAATGAATTATCACCTACTACAATCAACATGTCACAGTCAAATCCTTTGGTAGAAATGGATGCTTAAGAGGAGTGGTTTACTATTTCAGGGCTGATGCTGGGTTCTGCAATAAGACTGACTGTATAGAAGTCTAATTTTGAAAAGTATTTAGATGCCTAATTACACTAATACCACAGAAATTTACACAATTACCCCCTTGCTACAACACAGGAATTCTTGACTCAGTTAGCATTTCTCACGTTGCATGAAAAATAATAGTTGCTTTCTTAAAGAGATGTTATCCTTGTCAGACTCTGAGAATGTGGAGGCAGGAAGTGTATTAAATATTTCATTCAGAGTATGCCCTTCTGGAAAAAAAATAAAATAAAGTGGTTCTCAGGATCTTTTACAGAACATGGTGGTTAAGATTACACTCCCACAGCTTATAGGAAAGTTGTGGGCGTAAATCATACAGTTGTTTTCTGGCTTTCTGCCCCAGTCAGACAGGTGGTTTTCTGCAGCCCTATAAGACATGAGGAAATAGGCTTACAATGCTAAGTATAGCTCATAGCTTTCTTTGCACGCCTGTACAGTAACTGCTTGCTAAGGACCTGCGTGAAATTTGAAGGCTTTTCTTTAGTAGTTAACTCTCGTGTGAGGTAGCTGTGAAAGTAGTGTTGAATATTAAAAAAGTAACAACCCTAAGTCAACTAACCATCCGAACAAAAAAAAGTGGAAGAGAAGACTGTTAACATTTGTTGTTTTACCTGCTTACATCTTGCAAGACTAGATGGATTTAATTTGGGAGATAAGATTTTGAGCTTCAATCACTGTTTGGAAGTTTCAGTCTGAAATTGTGGATTATTAAAGAGTTAAATGAGTTCTAGCTAAATTTTCCCTCTCTGATATTTCTAGAACTATATTCTGCTCCATTCATTCTTTCTTTGCCCAGGGGAGCTATCTGTCCTGCTTCTTCAGCCAAAGATTTTCCCCAAGCTGTTTTCTCACTGTGGTAATGGAAGACAGCATGGTCATGACTTTCTGTCCAAATATACCCTGTTGGCTGTGTATTCCCATCATCAGGTCCTGCTGTGCTACCCCCTCACATCCTATAAGAGTGTTTCACTTCCTGGGCTTTTACACTCAAGTGAAAGTATGTGCTGGCAGCCTTTCTAGTAGCCAGCTGAAAATACTAACCATTCTTTCAAGCTTCTCAATTGTTTCTTCCTAGGTATATGGCCTTTCATTTGTTTCTGTAGACTATGTAGCTATGCTATGTATTTCCAATGACAAATATACAAGAGTAAAAATTAGAATATGCATAATGAGCTGAACGTAAGTAAAAACTGTTAGGTATAGATAAACAATGTACTGAGATAGACAATCTTTTTGCAAGGTAATGTTGACTGCAAATTCATTGTTTATTGGCTACAATATTTGAAATTTGTAAATTATAGAATACTGAATATTTGGAAGAGATGAGTCCTGTTTTATCACGGAAACTATTCAGTTAAGTACAAATAGTAAATTCCTGTCAATACTGATGCCAATACAATGCTTGAATTATTCCCCCCCCCCAACAAGGGAAGTCATTAAAAAAATAAGTTGTTTAAAAAAAAATAAAAATTTGCCACTAATAAAGACTCCAGGGGGAAGGGACCTAGCAATTATGTTTATCTCTCAAAATGTAGTATTTTCTGTGGATATTCTGTTATCCCTGTAATGCATGTACTCAGTACTTCCACCATACATGTTCACTTCGATGTATATTCTTTAATCCACTGACTGACACTGACACCCCATAATTTGGTATAGCTATACATGCATAGGTACTTCAGTATCACCCTAAGTCTGTCCATTAGTCTTTTAGTGCAACAAAGGGGGAAGAAATGACTATTTAATACTTTTTCTAAGCGTCTGCTGGTGAGTTACTTCTCTGTTCTTAACCTGATGGACAGGAACAAGAACAATGTCAAGCTAATTATTTGTAAAGTAAGTCTTGATACTTACTAAGTGAAAGAATTCAATAATCCCTTTATGCGAGGGGAAATTTACTCATCTAAGAGACAGACAAATGGATGTTATAGAGGATTAGATCAATATATTTCAGACATGACTCACCACTGAGACCTCTTCAAATAGTCATTAATTACACTGGCATCAAGGGTTTAGTATTAATCCACTGAATATCAGGCATCAGCACAAGCCGTCTCTGTGTTGCCTCACCAGAATGCCTGAACCCCTAGAGCTGCTTCACAGCTTTAGAGGGTGGGCAATACTCATTGTCTATGCTGCTCTTAACCGCTCTTCAGAGATAATTGTTGTAGCTGTTACAATTACATTGTACCAAAAAATACTGCTTCACATTAGGCTTATGATGCTTGCATTTAAAACTCTGAATAATAATTAACAGAAAGCATGGGATGAAAATTCAGAAGCAATATTATTGAGAAACCAAACCAATTCTGTTTCAAACCTGTCTTCATACAAAATTTATTTTCCCTGAATGTGTAGTATTTCATTTATTTAATTTATATTTAATATTTTGTACTGATTTGTTGCTAACCATCATATATTACCATCAAATGGAAACACTGAGACGTGAAGAAAGCAGAATCTTGTTCCACTAAACCCATGGAGAAATACTGAGGCATTATCCATATTTAGCCACAGGTTCCCACTTTTATCTTCAGGTCTCTTGAGAGAGGATCAGAGCACCCTGCTGGATGGTGGCAAAGCTCCTGACAGACATCTTCTCTCTCACTCTTAAGAACTGCTTCTCTCCTTTTATTACTTTCACAGTGGCTTTGTGCTCCCAATCCAACAGTCTGTCTCCCTTCCCTCTCTAACTGGCTTTGCAATGGGTAGAATTTCATACAAGCTGTGTGGTGGGAAACACAGTGGTTCTCATTACAACATGCAGGAGTGAGCCCTTTTAATGACTGCATGTAGTCCTGTTTAAGTCAATGCAGATATTATACTATGTACACTGCATGTCCTTTGACTTACAAATGTGCAAAGCAAGGCTTGACTTTCCTTGCCTGGTGTGTACTTGAAAGAAAAATGACTGATTAACAGAAAATGAAATACAAGGAGTGATGTTCCTTGGAGGAAGTTTTTAAATGTCAGTTGAGAGGAACAGGTGGCCTCAGGAGAATTTTTTCTGCTATCTTTGTGGTTTTCCTCACTTGCTCATCACCTCACACACTGCTGTTAAGTAAGGCTTTATAATAGGAACTTCAGCATCTTTTTCATTGTTCTTCGGAGCGGAGTCTCCACTGAACTCATCTACACACATAGCAGATCAGCAGAAGCAATAATATTTCAGGCCTGAAGGCAAATGAAAAAATGCTTGTGGCAAGATGTTCCAGAAAATGGCACAATAGGCCACAGAATTCCACTGAGGTAAAGACTTAAATAATAGTTAAAATAACAGGAAAAATATTAAAAGTATGTTTGTCAATTGTGTGAAGGAAAACAGTTAGTGAATCCTTTTATACTTGGGGTTCTATAACAATATATGTGGAAAAATATTTTCATAAGTATTTAGAAATTCTCAGGTTTATTAATACCCTGAGAACTTTCTTAGTATTGTCTGTGTAAGGCTGCTTTCTTCCTTACAACATTCTTAGCAAGCTACAGTCTGGCAAGTTTTCATGATTTTTCTGCAACTCTAAAGATCGCATCCGAAGTTTTTCTGAGATGTTCCTCACACAGTGAAAAGAGGACATAGAGAAACTCCATTCCAGGAAGAAGTCTCTTCCCAGAAATGCAAGAGCAGTGATTTATTTTATTTTGTCACCAGAAGATAACCCAGGAAGAGTAAGTTTTTCTACTGGGGCTAAACAAAGAGTGTGACAAGAGTGACATTTTCAGAGAACTCACAACCTAAGACATTGCTGGGAGCTTGGATTCAGGCCTATGGAAAGTCCAAAGAAACTACAAAACCAGTACTGAACCACGAGAGGAGCAGAGCTCTCAACATCTCTAATCACTTCACAGCCTAAATTCAGAACTCCCATCTCCTTATGAGATTTATTACTCTCATTTTGGGTCTATCAGCTAACCTTCAGCTATATAATTCAGCATTAGATATTGATACTGAGCTCAGTCTGCATGACCGAATATTATTGACAGTATAGAGAAGTACATTAAAAAAAAAGAATAGTGTTGTTTGATCTTCTTAACTAGTATTTTTTTTTTTCAGCAAACAGGAGCATTAAAATGCACTGTATAATGAAATAATTAAATTTGTCAAATATTAATTTCATTCTACTAGGAAGTATAAAATTTCATTTGCATGACAATTAAAGATCACTTAGGGATACTTCCTCTTCTATTTGTCAGTGGAGGTGCCCAAAAGATGCAAAACACTGTGTCAAGTTTTGTCAGTGATTTCTATACAGGTAAGGAATTTGCCACGTTCCAGTATGCTAAGTGAACACTGCTAGTTATAAATTACACTTTAGTTAACATTTCATCACAATCTAATAATGTTAAAAATAAATAATTTTGTGGAGGAAACGTTTCAATAGTGTACAACATCCCATTCCACCCATCAACTGTCATGAAGGAATTCACTGAAAACAAATTATGACTTGATGGACTTGTTGCCTAAGCAACTCCCAGAGTATTTTCTGCAGTTGATTTCTTTTTTTGAGTAGATCACTACAAATGGTGCAAATGGGTATTTCAAAATCAATTTTTTTTTGTTGAAATACAATTATTTTTCTAGCATGAAAAGCGATTATTAACATTCCAAAATTGCATTTAATGAGTACATCTAGCAAAATGAATGGGTTGCAATGTCCTCCAATCATTCTCTCCCTTACACTGCAGAAAAAAAGGGCACTGTCAGTGAATGAGTATACTGAAATAATTGCAGGAAAAAATATATCCTATATTAATAACCCGTATTTGACTAATAAAATCAAATACTATTTTTCTCCATTTACCATGCTCTATACAAAAGTAATATCAGAGTCTGAAATTACTGCTTACACTGTACTTTAGATGGCAGGGTGTTAGGGTGATATTGAATACTCTAAGAACCTATATTCTCAGAGGGCTCTGTTAAGACTTCTATTCATTGTTACGCATTGAGTCTCTAATGTAAAAGGAACAGTTCTCAGGCAGCCTCAATTGTATTTGAGATTTATAGCTATACTTTCAACAATGTGGATATTGTTGGTATTTAAGGAATGGAGACTGTGTAGCACTTGGACAACAGTTTCCCAGAGCCTGCAAGATGCAAACTTACAATAGAGAATTCTTTTTTTCTCATTTTTAAAACATCTGGACAAAGCAGTACACTGTCTAGATCCCACACAAATTAAGGTCTGATTTTTAATTAAGCTTGGCATGCACTGGGGGTACGTATGTTCAGCACATGTTTTTACCTTATACATCTTTTGCTCCATTACCTACATATTGTACAAAATGAGTTCTGCTGCTGAGTACAAACCAACCAAATTGCTTTAGTGAAGAAATTTACAAAATGAAAACCAATTCAAGTGTTTGACAAAATGGAGCAATAATTTTTCTGAGAGAAAATCAATGGTTTGGTGGAAATGAATAAACTGTAAAATGATTATGATTAATCTCCAAACCACATGCACTTTCCAGATTTTGAAATTTCAAACTCAAGCTGAATTCACCAAAAAGGTGTTAATTAATTTCTCCTAAATGTTTGAGGATTCATACAATTCTTCTCCAGTAGAACTGGAATTGTTTTATTGTTCTGGATTTAAAAAAATCTAGTTTTCATATTGTCCTGATTTTATAGTCTTATTTGCCCAGCTTCTTGGTCTTAGCTGTAAGCCAACACTCACAACACAGTTCTAGCTGGTACAGAGAGGAGCAACTTTTATCCAGCTGTAGCTACTGACTGTCCTGCTTGCCCACTTTATGCCCCATGGACAGTGAGTGCAAGGGATTCCTGAACCCTATTCACGTCCATAATTTGAAGTGTGAAGTCCTTATTTCTAGAGGAATCAAGCAGATCACTCTTATAATTACGTTTCTGATTGGCACAGTGCTAAAATAAAACTGGTCAGTACTGTAAGAAATACAACTTGTATCCTTACATGATTCCAAAGTTTGCATCTTCTTTTAAAAATATACAGTGTTTAATGCTAGATTTACCCTAGAGATAAAATGTGTATGGTCTTGTTCTTTTGCTGTATTTTTGTGTATTATAGTCGATGTTAGTTTTGACCAAAGCTTGAATAATATTTACATTCTATGAATATTACAATTGTCCCTACAATTAATACTTATGTGTGATTTCCCGGAGTGTTCGGTGAAATCCTCCTAAGCGTTTCAAACTGTTTTCAAAGACTGCTTCAGACCTCTTTCCATTTTGCTTTCACAGAGATGCAGTGTATACTAGGATATGTCAAGACATGTCCCAGAAATCTCATCAAATTTTCTTTCCTATTGTCTCTTCTTATTTGAGTTAGCAATTTTTTGCTGTCCAGTTATCCACTCAGAAAGTCTTTTTAGTTCACAGTAGCAGAGTGTGTAAGTCTCTTTGTGAGCATGCTACACGTACATATTGTAATGATGTACGGCATGTACTGCATGTATGTGTGGTCATGTGGTCCAACATCAAATGTTACCATGGATGAAGTTTGGTAATGCTGGAAAGAAACTGAACTTCTAAGAAAGCTCTGACATACAGGAGCTTTGTCCCTTGTGCTCTGTATTTTTCATGCTGATTAGATTAGTGTAGAATAGGTTGGTTTAATTGGTCGCTCAGACTGTCTTCCAGCAACTTCTAACAAGCTGCAGGCAATGCACAGCATGATATAACTCAGAATGTCTCTTGAGCAAAATGAAGTATTGTGTGAAATTGCACAATGGTGAACTTCTATTTGTACTGCCATCCTGCCCAGCCAACAACAACAACAACAAAAAAAACCCACAATCAAACAACTACAAACCAAAACAATGAACAAGTGAACAACAAATCAGAGAAAGTCTATGACAGCAGAAGGAAGTGAGTAAGCATTGGCAGTAGACATATATAGTGCTCTGACTGACATTGAATCCAACAACATTTCTGTAATAAAAACATGGTTTGCAAAACATCCTTGTGTAAAAGATGGCATAAGTTAGGAAGGAAGGTGGGCAACAGGCAAGAAATAACCATTTCCATGGGTGAGGCCAGAGAGCAGTTTTGAACTTAAGTAGACAGGCAAGGAAGCAGAGAGAGGAGTCATTTGCACAACTCAGAAGATTTGTGAAGCTTTCTGACTACTGAGAGATGACAAATGACAAAAGGGATTAGATATTTCTGGAGCTACTTAATATTTAGCTCAGACTAGCTTTTACCAGCATGACCCTAACTCCTCCAACACAATCTCAACTGATGCAGCTATTCAGTAAAAACTATTTCATTTGTATAGTCTTTCTTTATATCACTTTGTAATATGAGAATCACTAGCTTGAGTAGTTCATGAAATATTTCTGTAGAAATAGAATACAAAGTAAAAATATTATTTAAAAGTGTCTCCCAAGAATAAGGTTCTTTTTTCACTCTCAGTGAAAGAAGCTTTTTAACCTGTTAAATTGGACAATTTTCACCTTAATAGTAGTTTGCTTTGTGTGAATCTTGCACATGTTCCTGTCTCTTCTGAAGCAAGCATGAAACTACTCGTTTAACTTTCCTCTTCTGCCTATGGGTGAAATGAAGATCTGAGAAACAACCATAAAGCAAAAGTGGCTCCCCATTCAGCAGTGTCTGAGCATGTTCTTTTTTATTTGGCTAAGTGCTTGTCAAAGAGACTCTGAGGCAAAGAGGGTCTATAAACTGCAAAGGCACACCACATTTTTGCCTGGTGTGAATCAGCTGTGCCCATTTCCTTCAGTAGATACGTTTTGATTTACACACAATGGGTAGCAGGGAGCCACCAGCAGTTGTAGTTCTGTGCAATTCTTTATCCTTTGCTATAACTCATTCTCTACACCACATACTAACCAGAAAGATTTGAAGATATCTTTTGTTTCTAAGTAATCTGCATCAAGAGGTAGGGATAGAATTCATTAACATTTCCTCCTTTCCACATTAGCAACGTCTTTTTGCACAGAATGAATGTAAAACTGGATATAAAAGATATTATAAGCAATATTTCATGAGTCCTTTTAGCTGCTTTGAGAAACACAGCTGCTTTATGGTCTCTTAGGACCACTGCATTTATGCTCCCAGCACTCGTCTGACAAATAGATAGTTAACAGATACTTGCAAAGATTCTCTTGATATTTCAGGAATCTATAATAGGAAAGCATAATTGATGCTCACAGTAACTGGTAAAAGATTAAATAATTGTGTGATCATTTCAGAATTCATGTATTTAATATATTTTTTAACCACCACAAAGACTCTTAAAATAATAGGGTTTACTTTACCCTATGTTTTATTCATGAGCTTATGATACGTACATATTTATCTTTCAGAGATGGCAAGAATTACTGGGACAGAAGTGTTCCCAAGGCACCTTGCATTTTCTCACATACTGATGGACAGTAAGCACTCACATTGTCAGGGAGGGGAGAGCTTGGGCATTGCTTTTCATTTTTTTACTTTGTTAATTTTGAGTCCGTAATGAACACCATAAAAGTGGGATGAAAATCCGGAACTCACAAGGCTGTCGTGAGGATTAATTAGTGAATGTTTGTAAGATGCTTTGAAGATGAAAACTGTGATGTAAATGCTAATTATTTATTATTACTATCTTCCTAATCTTGGACAAATTTGGTTGATGTGGAAGTGAGTGATTGATCTTCCTCAAAAGAGGTATGCACAGTGGGAGTAGGGCCTTGTTGAGCTCCACATTAATAATTCTCACTATGTATTTTGGCTCCATTATGAATCTCTCCAGCTATCCTAACCCTGTGCCTCCACACAGCTCTGACATTGTCCTTCAGACTTAAATTGCTACACTACTGCATTCTCTGGGTCTGAGCCAACAACCCATGAAATCGAAGATTTTTCCTTTGCTTTCAGTGAAGTGGGCAAAGGTCAAAACAACAACAAAAAATAGACCTTTATTCTGTAGTTTGAAAAATAACTGATCATGAAAAACCTGTTCTCTGAAAACTGCCCTTTTTTATTGTCTGCATGATTAGCTTGATACATACTGTCAGGTTTTGTCAGTTGTGTCAGATCACATTCATATCATACATGGTTTCCTCTGTGTGGAATAATATGATTCTTTGCAGGTCTGTTCAGCTGTGAATCAGTTGCTGTATGCCGCATTAAATTATGTGCAACATTATCATCAGTATACTGTATCACAGAGGGCAAGACATTTTGGCGCTCAGGGCATGAGAGTGGTTTGGCTTACACTCCGACAGCACACAAAAATGTAATCTTTTCTGAGAAGGGAAGGCACTTGGCTCCCACTGCCTGCTCAACTCTGCAGAAGCTGGAAGCCACAGCCAACTCCTTGAGATGCTTGTCTTTGTAGATTTATCACAGAAAGGTCCCCAGACTGGAATCTGCTCTTCTTTGCTTTCTGGTGGTCATGACATAGCATGGGTAGTCATCACCATTGTGATTAGGTTGTTGGAGGTTCACTTAGAACTGGGCTCCACTTTAGACTATTTCAACACAGAAAAAGGCGTTGGTACTTCAAACTTGGCTGAGATTAGGATTGTTTAAGGAAAAGTGACATAAATTAAAATATGACACTATTTGTCAGGTTATGGAAGTATTAAGCAAGATGAAGTGGGTGGGAGTCTCTTACTTGCAAATACCAGCTCACATCTGTACGTGCTGTCACTGTGCTACAGGGAAATATCAAGTAGGAGGTAAAAGATGTAGATAGTTGACATTAAAGCTAGAACAGATTGGACTAAAATAAAACCTGTGTTGCTATCAGCAATGGCAGTTATCCAAGGTCTGTGATATATTCTCTGTCACTCACCATTTTAAAAGACAGGTTAGATATTCTATGTATCTATTCAAAGGAAAGAGTGAATCCTGAACATTCTTGTAGATGATGCTAAGCAAGAATTAAGGTTTCTTAGCTATTGAAGCGTACAGCAATTCACTGTGCACATGATGAAATGCAATGCACCAGGTAAATTCAGCACTTATGATGCCTGCCAAGCATTGGTGATATTTATCAGGACACAGGTCAAGAAATAGCTTTCCTCAAGGACTCTCACAGCATGTCATTTCATACAAATGGGTGTGAAAAAAATGCTTCTGTGGCCATTAGCAAACCAGCTTAATGGTGAGCTCAAGTTGTCTCTCTCAGAGTTAACACTGGTTAGTTAGCTCAGTTGTGTAAAGGAATAACCATCTGAATTGCAAAAGACAAAAAAAAACAAACCAAACCAAAACAAATCCACAAGAGAGAGACTGTTCTGCAAATTGCATCCATATGGAGCGCTACTGGTGCACTGGGAAGCAGAGAACATGTAGACCCAAATAATGTTTGTGTCCCCAGAACAAGCATTGCTGTTTGTGACTCCTGTGTCACAGAGCTGTGTTCTCAGACTGTGAGGTATCAACATTTACAGATCCAGCAGTGGGCTGTGCAGCCGCTCAGTTTGCATTTACATTGTGAGGTCTTACTAGAACTACATTTGCATTTGCAAGATTTATTGGCAGCTTTGTAAATCTGTTGTGATCTGTGGCTATTTTACATCATCAGACCAAAAAGTAATGCCACAACTTTGAACTAGTTTTGTGTTGATGTCTTGGTTTTGATGTTTTGGTTTTTAAGGATACAAAACTAGATCACAGAGATCATTGTATAAACTTGTAACTTTAGACTCAATCCTACATTTATTGAAGTTAGTACACTTTCACAAGGTTGCTTAAAAGCTCTCATCTGTCAGAACGGAGGTTCGAGTGCCCAAATGAAGGCAGAGGGCACTTAGAGCATCTATATTCCTCCATGGAGCAGGGCCTTAATATATTACTGTGGCACACAGAAAAGTAGGGTTAGCCTCCACATGAGGTTTTCTGTGCTACTGCTACTGCTCTATGGCATAGTGCTGTCTGAGAACAGACATGAAAAAAATCATTCATGGGGTGTCCAAATTCTTAGCGAATGTGATTAGTGCCAAGTCACCCTGGCTCTGTATTTTCAGGTTATTCACCATTTCCATAGGGCAACATGGCCTTTATTCTTATGATCAGCAAGGTTGCTGTCTGCCATTAATAGAAAAACCACTGACATTGTGAGGCAAGTTTATAATCACATTATAAGCATTATCTGTCACTGTTATATTTTTAGTTTAAAGATAGGATGACGTGAGGGAAATGACACTGCAAGCACAGAAAGATCCTTAACCAAATAAAGTATTGTTCTAAAATATTGTGCTGAGAAGCCACATGAGTATAAAAACTTGACCTTCTGTGTACTAACTTTTAAATTACTACCAATCTGGAAAAGATTAATTATTTAAATGTAGAAAGGGACAGCTTTTTCTGAATCTGAGTACGTTACACCCAACCTTTTTCAGATGTCACAGGAGAACTCAGACAGACCTTTCTCAGTTTATTTGGATTCTAAATGAGATTTCAGAGATAAAAGGCTAGTGCCAAGGAAAAGAATAATGTCATAAAGCCTAGTTAGATTGACTAGGCTGGGTGGCATAATCTCTAAAATAGCTATTATTATCAAAAACTACACTGACAGAGGTCTTCCTTGAGAAAAGGAGCGTTGTGAGTTAAGCGTAATAACAGCCTAGAGATCTTATTTATGCTTATGATCTTAGTTACGTCATGGTAACTATAATCCTGTAGACCAACCACCCCTTCAGATGACAATAAGTCTGCCACTCTAATCTGGTAATAATTTTTAGAAAAATAATAACTACTTTCTGATGAACTAGTGAGCACATTTACTGCAATTATTAGAAGTTTGAGTAAAGATACTAAAAGTTGCTTTAAAGGAAGATTATTATGCATCAGAAGCAAGATGTGTGCTGCAGATTAAATATTTCTCTCAGAGCAAACACTCAGACACACCATGCTTGGGAGAGGCTCTATGAAGGCATGTGGAAGAAGGAAAAAGAAATAATTAAGAGAGCACAAGCACAAAAGGACAATTCCCATTTTTCCTTGCAGGCAAACAACTAATTCACCTCAGGGGCTGAGGGCCTGCAAAACAGTCTCTAAATCCTCTGCAGAACATCTGTGCTAGTGATGGGTGGACGTGGCTGCTCTGAATCACTTCTGCATTTACTAATTTATTACCACCTGCAAGAAGTTTATCACATATTACTTTCCCCAGAAGATAAATTATAAGAGAAAAACACATAGGACATGGCAACTGTAAGTGAAGATGTGTCATGATATTTTATCGTGTTGTTGGCAGTGCTTCTGGTGAATTCAGATTGTGTTTATTCAAGTTACATATTGTACATTGGTTTGTATGATGAATAGCTACTCCTGTGTGGTTCTATACAAAACACAAACAAAACACTCCACTGGGTACAGAACAGAATTTTACAGAGATAAAGTGAATAAAAGGACACAAGATGCAATTTTCCATCTTCTGATTAAATATTATAGAATGAACTCATCAAATCTCCTTTTTTTTTTTCCCCAGTGCCTGACTGGCTTTCTTCTCATGCAGTGTAGATGAAGGCTTCAAAACAGGGCAGATGAAGGTACAAAGAGGTACAGGCCATGAGTTTACATCTTCAATACACATAAACATACACTTGAAAACTTCTGTCTCTGTAGCCCTTCAAATGAGACTACTAATTATAGTTAAAATTTCCATGCCTTTAGTCCAGCAGTTATGTTAAAAAGCCACAGTACACGAGAAGACTGCCTAGTCCAGTCTTCTCTGGTATCCAAAGTAAAAGCATTTCCTAAGGAAGTAGATAGATTTCTTAAAATAATTATTAACTACATATTTTATATCTTCTCTCTGGTTTCTGATGTGTTTTGCCTTTCAATTTTTCTTCTGTTCTATAGCAGCATGGTTGATCAATGACAATTATCTTCTGTATTTTAGGACAAGAATTAGGTATGTGTCACAGATAAATTAATTTTATCATGTTAATATGTAAAATAGAGAAAGAGCAGTTTGATCAAAGAACATTCCTATATTCTTTCACTTTGAATTCAGAAAGAGGCTCACAGTATCCAGTTGATAATAAATAGAAAGTTCATAAAGTAATTTTCTTATTGACTTTGAAATGGATGCTTTCAGAAACATTCACAAGTATTTTTATTAGTCTTCACATAAATAATAAATATCTCCTAGGCAAGTTCCCATACGGTAAGTTAGGTCCAACATGGGTATTGAGAGAAGTCCGTCTGGGGGTCACTTAAAAGGATGTTTAGGTGACTTTTGTCTCCTATGGATCTATTTTTAGCAGGGGGTTCATTTAAATTTCTTCATTATGTATTTTCTTTTGACTAGATTCACCTCCCAGAATAATTTTAAAATGGCTTATTTATAAACTTTGATCAAAGGAATTTAAAATACCCAATCTGTTCCTGCTTCTGCTAATGGAAACAATGCAGTGCTCATTCATATGAATGCAAACATGGTAATGTATTGGTGTTAAACATTCCTTTATTCTTCTCAAGGGTACATTATGAATTTCTGCTCTGTATAAACTTAAGCTGCTAATACAACTACCAAAGTACTTCAGTGATTGCTTGCTAACTTGCAAACAGAAGCAGTCGCTCTCTATGTAACTACCCAGGCCAAAACATGCTTCACTCCACTACACTTCGGCAGTGCTTACAATTCCAATGATGTGTTGTGTGTTATACACGAGCGATGTTTTTTCCATACTAAAAGCCTACTGTACAGAAATTTCATGCACAACAAGTCTTTTTTAAGGACACAAGCCAGTATGTGTCTGCCATTAACACTACAACATTTTTTTCTAGCAGTGTGAACCTAAAACTTATGGCAAAACAGAGATTAAATCAAATTTTGGTGACATGTTGCCATTACATGTTGGGATTTAAAGTGCTCCATAGGCTTTTCATAATGTTAAGACAGAGCCTAAAGAGACACAGCAAGGAATGTAAATGATGCATCTCATACTCAGGAAAATTTCCAGCATCAGGTCTCTGTCTCTTCCCAGGCTAAATAAGAACAGAACACAGAGAGCAATAGAGGAAGCGCACACAGCGCCTTCAAGTGAACTGTTGCGGTGCCATACACCCACAGATCCTCTGGGACACACAAATATCTAGACTCATAAATATGATGCATCCTTCTCAGTACTCCTAGAATGATGCAAATTTCATGGCAAGACTCTGTAATTCTTACATGATTTGACATTTTGAAATCCTTAGTCAGACATATGGTTTTAGTAGCATATTTGTTGATGTATTTTTCTTTACATCTTCCTAGAATTTATTTCTTCATTTTCATCCTAGGGCAAAAAGAAAAACAAAACAAAACAAAACAAAAAAAATAATAAAAAAAAAACCATAAAAAACAATAGCATCCTTTAAAACATGTCTGCTTGTTCCTTTACTAATGAGTCAGTTCCTTTGGAGCAGTCAGTATGCACTTTCCATCAAAGTCAGTGTTCTGTTGCTCTTGTAAGAAGCCAGGTTGGGGTCTGCAAGAGTGGGTTTTTAGGCTTTTAGAATTCTGCTAGCAATTTACAATCCTTCAGGGGTTTTGTGTCTTTGCTGCCTTCATTGCAGTGGAAAAACAATTTTTAAAAAAAAAACAAAAATAAACAGAAGAAACATTTCACTATAAGGACCGGAAGCAGCTGAAAGGAAGAAAAGACCAAGTACTGTCAAGTGGTTACTGTAGGAAAAATGCCTCCCTCTAATTTCCACAATATAATCTTACACTTGGGAAAGTAAAAGATGAAACAAAAATAAGCAGAAAAAAATGTTTTTGTCAGTATCCCTTGAAGTTACTGTATTAAAAATAAACTTTAACCATCCAAACCCTGGGAGAGATGTTCACATTTGCAGGCTGAACCCTTTAACCTCCATAAACTGTGCACATCTCACTGAAAAGTAGTGCACATCAAAACCCACTTTATATAACTAATTTCTTGTTTTGAGAAGGTGGGTAGTGGCTGCTATCATAACGTTCTGATCTAAGGATCTGACTGAAACCTCACTAAACCTAAGGGCAACTGTTTTGAAGATCTCAGCACAGACCCTGTAGTTCTTGCCTTAGGTAAGAGTGGCATACTTGGAGCTTGTGTCACACCAATTACTTGTGGAGAAAAGTCTTTCGGTGCACTGGGGAAAATAGAGGCAGTCAAATTTTCCACGTTATTATCACATACAATGCCACTTCCAATTAGAGCAATAAACTATCATAGAATCATAGAATCACCAAGGTTGGAAAAGACCTGTAAGGTCACCCAGTCCAGCCGTCCACATATCACTGATATTACACACTAAATCACATTGCTTAGTGTAACATCTAAACATTTCTTGAACACATCCAGGGTTGGTGACTCCACCACCTCCCTTTGCAGCCCTTTACGCTGCCCAACCAAAGAAGGTTTTCCTAACATCCAACCTGAATCTCCCTTGGTACAACTTGAGGCCATTCCCTCTAATCCTATTGCTACTTGCAAGGGAGAAGAGGATGACCCCCACCTTACCACAACCTCCTTCCATGGAGTTGGAGAGTGTGATCAGGTCTCCCCTGAGCCTCCTCTTCTCCAGAACAAACAATCCCAGCTCCCTCAGCCACTCCTAATAAGACTTGTGCTCCAGCCCCATATCAAAGAACTGGTGCATTTAATATCCAATTCAAAACATTTACAGATATTTATTATATTATATATTTATTTATCTTTCAAAATTTGTCTCTGATTGTAGGATTATACACTTTAAAATCATTTTTATTACAGTTGTGACTTTTTAATAATGAGTATTGCCATTTTAATCTCCATTATTTAGAAAAATGATGATAGTGAATACTAACACAGTTTTTTATGCAAGATATACCTGATAAATGGTTTTCTTTTTTCTCTTTTGTTAATATAAGGCAGCAATGCTGAGAATATCAGCAGGGAGCCATCTCTAAAACCAACAGTGAGATCACATCTTTTTCCTGCATAAATGTCCCACACTTATTTTAGTGATTTGCCAGCTGCACTATCAATATGGAAGAAAACACAAAAATATTTTAAGTGTTTCAAAAAAGTTCGCTATTTTTTTATAGAATTACAAAGCTTTCTCAGAAATATTGCTGAAGATACAGTTCTACAAAGGAGGAGTGTAATTCTGTCTGACACCAGAGAATATAGACTATTTTTTTTTCTATGCATAACTGGATTTTTTTCTTCCTATGTGACTACGTGGGAGATTTAAAAAAGAGGAACTCTTAAATGCATTATGGAGTATTAAAATTATGAATAACATGAAAAGGAATTATTAAAATCATGTTTTCTGGTTTCTTAACATGGAAGGTCTTTGAGTATACTTAAATGTTCCTTGACATTTTTCAGATACTGAATATGAACCCTGATATGGCTATTTCTACTAATACTGGGAATTATGAACAAAACAATGTTAGTTTTATTCAAATAGTTGTTTTTTTTTTTTTTTAAGTGAATGGTTTTTTATCATTCCTTGTCATTAAAATATATAACCTTACCATACACAGCATTAATTAAATGATAATGTATTTTAAAAAGTTCCCAGACTTCTTGAACTGTTAATTAAACACAGATCAAGCTTTAGTTACATATCCTTTTAAGAGCTCCCATTCCCCTGAGTTCAGAGACCACAGCAGGTCACTCTGCTCAAACACACTCATGCAACACTGAATAGTATTGCTACTTTCAGTGAATCCTTCCGTCTCTCTGTAAGCTTTCTGTAGGCAAAGCTGGCTTGAAAATGATGTGTTAGAGGTATACAAAAAGGATTAAGTGTCAGTACATGTTTTCTGGAAATATTCTTGTCTAATATTTAAACGTGTTACTTTTAGATAGCTAGCCAAAATAATATTAAAAGACAAATCATATTATTGTAAAATTATAAATGATGCAGAGCACTAGAATTACTTTGAAAACCATGAATATGAAGATGGTAAACTTGTATGTGTAATACAAGAAGGAGTAAATCCTACTTATTTCTAATAATAATTAGTTATTCTCTTTAACTCATTTATTTTAACACATTTTCATCTGTCCTCAGGCTCTCAGGCAATCAGCCAAGTGAGTCAGAGGGCAGCCTTGCATGTATCACTTATAATTCAAAGCTTGTTTTCTCATAGAAAGATTCACCTGAAGCAACTGAAGGTGGCTTTTGAAGTCAGCTAGTTATGTTACCCAAACTTGCAATGTTCAAGCCTGGAGAAGAGAAGGCTCTGGGGGAGATCTCATTGTAACCTTCCAATACTCACAGGGAACTTAAAATAAGGAGGGAGACTGACAAAATTTGGTCTGATAGTGATAAGACAAGGGGGAATTATTTAAATTAAAATAAGGGAGATGTAGATTAGATGTTAGGAACAAATTTTTCACTCAGAGAACAGTGCGCCCTGGCACACACTGCCCAGAGAAGTTGTGGATTTCCCATCCCTGGAAGTGCTCAGGGCCAGGCTGGATGGGGCCCTGGGCCATGATCTGGTGGGTGGCTGCTCTGCCAATAGCAGGGGGTTGGATCCTTCCAACCCCCCAAACCATTTTGAGATTCTGTGTATGAATGCTCTCATCCAGAATAAGTGATTAATCTGGGGTTAAGATAAATAGAAAGGAATTTATGCAGTTTACTTTTGCTTGTTTAGAAATAATTTGGATTTTATATTTCCATATGTTTCCGTGCAAATATTTTAAATGGTAGAGCTCAGGCTTTTGTCTTGGACCTGTAGTTCTGTAACCACAGAACCCAAATCTACATGTCTGGGGGGCTGAGAATGGTCTGAAATTCTGTATGCATCTTGAACATCATGCAAGATCTGGGTAAATACCGATTTTTTATGAGTTCTCTCTCTTTTTTTTTTTCTTTCTATCTGTTGTACGTTACCATCAATTTACTCATCCTCCAAGTCAGCAATAGGTGCTCATTATCTTTAGATATGATAATATTATCTAAAACTACCTGTGTTAACAACATTTCTGAGGTGCATCTCAAGGGTACAGACATGGTCCATGCAGTCTCATAGATGAAAAAAAACCACTCCTCTGTAACAGATAAATGAGAGTGTCATGGTTCCTGCTTCTATAGGATGGTTTGTGATTTTCTGTTTGTGAGAATGATACTTGGATTTTTCAGACAATGTATGGAACCACACAGTTCCTCTGTGATTTAATCTTTGTAGATGATCTCTGATTACACCGAATAAGCGTGAGTATTTACTCATGATAAGACTGTTAGGCCAAGGACAATGAGAAAAATGTGGAGTATGAAACTCTCCCTTGGGAAGCTGTGACGATCACAGCACATGATATTTCTGGCTGAAACAGATGAAAGTCATGAAAACTTAAGTCTATATAATTTTCACCTTCCCATCTGTACACCTTGTCATTTCCACAACTACCTTCTCCACAGTTTTCTTCCTTTTACTTCTCTGCATACAATCCTTTGTTAAAAACACTTACACTAATATTTTCATTATTATTGTTAATATTTTGTCTCCATATCTGCTTCATAGCAGACACAGGGATTCACTTTCTAGGTTTTCTTAAACTTAACTGCTGAAGTGGAAAGGAGCAAATAGTTAAAGCATATGATGCCAATTGTTTGCAGTGGCACAGGAGCATTCCAACAGCTTGCATCTACTTTTATTTTTTCTTATGTGTGAATATCTTGAATATGTTGTATATTCTTATTGTCAACCAGGTGCAGCATATGAACATTTTTGAATACATACCTCTAGTGTGAAACTTCAGAATCATCTTGATTCCTCTCCAGTAAGAGCAGTCTGTGGTATATGCTTAGAGTACTTCAAAATCTGAGAAAATAAAATCCATCCATCACAGATTGTTAATAGTTTAATCACTCAACAGTATGCATGGCATCTGAGGATTAGGTAACACAGACTTGGAGTACAGTGTGAGTAACTGGAACGATGAGCAATAAACACGTTCTTCATGTAACCAAACAGCACTTCTGCATAGGAAGAGGCAGGACATGAAGATGGTGAAAGAGATAATATTTAAAAAATTTGGAAAATTGATAGGATTGTTCTTTGAAACTTAAAAGTTATCCATAAACAGGGAAACAATGGGTTTTTTGTGTAGTGAATTTCTGGGACTTTTTGCCACGGTGAGGTGGAAAGGCAGAAACTGTTAGCAGGGAAAAGAAGGTTGAGAACAAGTAATTGACAACAAGCTAACATCTGAGTAGTAAAAGTTGTAGGGAGAGGTGTACTTCCTAATATTCCTGATACAACAGTACTGTCTGCTGCGGAATACTGACAGACTAAGTCACTTAAACAGGCTGTGTTTGAGTAATATCAGTATAAGAAATAATCAGTTAAATCCTAAATTCCTATCTCCCTTTGACTTTGTTGGAGGGAACAACTTGGCTAGGTGGACTGGTTGTACATTTCTTGTGACTTTACCTTGTTAAGCAGCTCTCTGCAGATGTTGAAAGGCATGAGAGCATCCAGTAACTTTAAGAGCTCTTTATTTCAGTTTCAAAATACAATCCAAGGTCAGCTGGTTATAAGTCCAAAACACTTACCAATTATTATGGGTTCTCGTGAATTTTCCTTCATGCTGCTTTTCTTTTTTTTTATCTACTAACGCCCAGTAGGACAAAACCACTTGTCTTTAAATTCCGTATTTCAGTTCACTTAATATAAATCATTTATGAGAGTTAGTGACATGAAAATGTGTACAAATCAGCTTAAAGAGCGTGCTGAGTTAGGCTCTAAACCTGGTTTACTTCAGTATTGTTAACTGTAGAGTCTTTATTAGAATAGAAAGGAGGTGAGGGGCTGATTGCCTGCAAGAAAATGTATCTCAGTGTCCATTGCTAACTACTACCCCAATTACATACCAGAGAAATGTTAATTAATGTTGATGTTTTTCACCATATTTATATATTATATAGCCTGATAGTCCGTACCATGAAAGTTAGAAAAGAAAAGCAGCGCTATGTTTTCCTGCTTTTTTCCTCATGTAGCTATAGCTACTTGAAAAAAAAATCACAATGATTTCAAATATACTTGATACTTACGCAAAGGAGAACAAACAGATATGAATTAGAGGAGGCAAGAGATTCTTAAAGAATCAAACATAAACAGATGTAAAAAAACCTCCTCAGTGTGTAACAGTTATTTAGGCCAACGTGGTTAAAGAGTGGGTGCATGGCTGTGAAGTCCCTTGCATATTTCTGTCAAAAACGGGAGTGGTATTACCTACATTCCCCTGAAAGAGCACTTGTTTATTTATTTATTTTATCTGGAGGCTCACATTTACAGGACTGTATCATGTTCCTGGCCCTCTTCCTGTTCAGTTAAATGCACACAACCAATTCAGTGCTATTCAGTTTCTTTAGCATTGTTGGACTTCTAAATATTAAGGGCATGGTAGCTATCCATTACCCCAATTGTAGCTTGGCTGACTGTGTTATGATTCCTGTCCTTTCATCCTAGTAATATTGTGGCAGGGACCATACTCTGAAATGATGTGCAGATAACAGTGTGTTTCATGATGCTAAAATATACTTCTTCCCCTGTTTTTATGATTTTTGATAGGAATTGGAATATGACAAGATAACAACTTCTATCACCACCTTTATATAAATTAGCATAAGCAAAACAGGATAAATCAGATCTTTCCTTATGTGAGAATGTCATTTATTTCTCATTGATATAGTGCATATGCGTCTTCTGTGTACTTCAGAGCTGACCTAGGGAGACTGCCCCCAAGGATAGGGCAGCTATGGTCAGTTAGCTGGGTGCCAACTGGAAAAACTGTCTTCTAAGAAGTAATTGACTGTGACGTTAGGCAGCAGCCAATCCCTTCAAGTTTTTGGATGTCAAATAGGCAAGCAGGGAGTAATCTTGCAACAGGGAATTCACTGCAGTATTCAGCTAAGCCAAAATAACTCCAGTGAGATAGTACAGTCACAGCAAAAATACATTTTCAGTATTAAGTTATAAGAAGTGAAGAGTTTAGCTGAAGAATTTGCTCCCACGTAGTTCTTCCACAACACCCATTTGTCCCTGATGACTATGCAATATAAATTAAACATAAGGGAAAAAGAAGCCTTAACAAGAAAATCAGAGAAGAAGCCCCTGAACATTTATCCGACATTGTCTTGCTGTATTTTGGAAATTAGAAAGTAGACTTCCCAAATCTCACATTTAAAGAGCCTTGTAGCGCTTTTCATTTCTTTTTGTGGAAATTATGCAGGCAAACAAATATAGACCACAGTGAAGGGTCATTATAGAGCCTTGTCTTTGGAAAAAAAATGTATCTGGTAATAGCTGGGTTACCATGAGAGTAGACAGGGCAATTCACGTTCAGTAACAAGTAGTTGCCACTAGAGAAAAACCTTAAGTCTTCTGGATGGACTATTCCTTTTCTCTGTTTCAGAGTCCTCCAATCTTACATGGATACAACAGAAGAGAAAGCATGCCTCTAATTCATATGTGACGGTGAGCTGTCCTGATTTGCTGAGCTGAAATGCCATTAGCCAAACATTGCAATTTAATCCTCCAGCCCTAACAGCCTTAAAAACAATTTGAGATGCACTGAAATGACTTTGTAATCTCTGGAAGCATAACTTTAAAAACATTCTAAGAGCTGGCAAAGATGGGAGCATGCAGACTCCAATGAGAACAATAATAGCACATCTCAAGTACAACTGTCTCTGTGTCCCCTAAGTTTGCTTTTCACAGTCAAGGAACATTAAATGAAATTTAACTAAAAGAAGAGTGTTTGCAAGCAGAAAACATAACAGTTATCTTATAAATTCTTAACACCTAGTCAAGTACTTTGATGTCCTAATTAACACCTGGTTTAACTGCACCATGTTTATTTACGTTACTTTTAAAGAGAATATTGCTTTTCCTCAAGAAATCCAGGGCAAGAAAATACATACATTTTAGAGACAGACTGGACATTTCCTCTAGGTGTGTTCTCACTGCAGTTTGTCAGCTGCATATTGTGCGGCCCCATTGCACTATCTGGTGTGACCACACCTTCCACAGCTGCAGGAGTCTGACTTCCCCACTAAGGGGTGCTTTGATAGACTTCTTCAGAACAAGGACTTGATTGTTCCTAACTCCAGAGCCAATGATAAACAATAGGGAATCTGACACTGATCCCATACCACTATTCATCATAGTGCATTCTGACAGTGTCGAAGGAGGAACAGAATGAGCTTAAGTAGAAAGCAAAATCAACTTTCAAAAATGAAAATGGCATGTGGCATTTTCATTCTAGATGACTTAATAATGAGCTGGTTTTAAAAATTCCATTCAAATAAAATTTTCTGGTGAGTTTCAATTTAAAGGATCCTACAGATTAAAAAAGAAAAAAATAAAAATAAATCCTTCTCTAGGTACACTGAATTTTAAATACTATTTAAAGTGACCAACCTCACAACTTCTGAAGAGATTCCCAAGTCCCTCCTTCAGTTACGTAACTAAACTGAACTAACATCACTGGACTGACTCTTTGCCACAGGTATGGCTGCCTGTTTCCTCACCTTAGAAGTCTCTTTAAAGGACCGTATGCATATCTCAGTATAATCTCTTCCTGAAAACCCACTTAAACAAAAGAGTATTTCTTATACATTCTTTCACTTACTATGCATTCTTTCTCATGCAAAGTCATTCATCTGCTGAAGAGTTTCAGGAGTTTCAGGAGTAGGATTTGAATGTCCATGACAATGCTGCAGTAAGATTTATTTCTTGTAATAATTCAATTACACGCATCTAGTAAAGTATTAATTGATTTATTTCACTTTCTAAGTATTATTTAAAGAACATCGGCCTTGTGTTAACATATGTTATTGGCTGCTGGTATCTGACACAACAGGTGGGTATGCTATTTTATATCATTCTTCTATATTAATAGCATAGAAAGTCATCATTCGTGTTGGAAAATGCACACACTTAAAAACAATTGCTATATCAAATCTAAAGGAGATTCCATGAATAGTCTGCATTTAACAGCCAGCTAACAAAAATCAGCACGTGAGTTAATAGCTATAAATAACTGGGAATGGAAGGTCATGAATGAGCTCTGATCTGAACAAATTGCAGTCTCTGTCAACTGCCATGATCTTATGATGATGAGAAACTGCTGACAGTGCATAACAAAACCCTTAGCTTACAATCAAAGTACTGGCATCATAAAAGTGTCTGAAAAATAAATCCATAAAAGTTATGAAACACTCAAGTTGCTGTTTTTCATACTGCTCAGCAGAGTTTTTAGATTTCTTTTTCCTTCCTATTTCTTGTGTTTACTAAACTGTTACAAAACATATGCACTATTTTTGAGGAAAAATAACACAAGGCGAGCAGAAGGATCCATTCATGATCAGAATGCAATGGCCTTCATTATATTCCAGTTCGCTCATAAGACTGATCGAGAATTAGCAGATGGTGTTTTCTTTCACCCCTTTGCCTTCCTCTTATTTAATTACTCCGACTTATTTTATGTACTGGCTCTATAATGCCTAATAAGCACGTATATTTGTAAGATAGTCACTTCTGTGATCTCCAAGTTCAGTAGTGCTTACTCTAGCCGCACTCAAGTATCTAAGACTAAGCATTTAAGCTGCATTCCTAAAACTAGTCAGACCTCTTATATTTAATGTTGCTTTTGGATGCATTTCCATCAAATGAACAACCAAGTGTCCACCTAGGAAAATGTAGCACCTGTAGAAAATCTGACAAGCAATGTATTATACATAAGTGTCCTTCCTAGCAGCTACAGCTGCATCTGGTAGTGGCTCAGAGGGACACTGCAGACTGCCTTGCAAGGCTGTGAGACCTCTCCTGCTTCTGAAAGAGTGGTTTTACAAGGGCCAATATGTGACCAGGCAGGCTAAGAGCTTGCAGGATGGTGCTCTAAATCTGTGCAGAAACAAAAGTGCCTCCATTTGATATGGTAATTAAAACACAAACAACTATTCATTAAATGGCAACAATCCTGTTGCTATTCACATAAAAATTCTCTCTTCTTCCTCAGATTCCATTTTTTTCCCAAATTCAAATGCTCAAAACATACTAATCAAGTTTTATGGTGGGCCCTGAATCTCATCTGATAATGCTTCTTTCCCTCCAAAACCAGCTGTGTGTTTCAGAACCAAACATTTCTCACAGTTGTTAACCTACTGTCAGTCCTACCAGGAAATCAGAGTCCAGTTTCAGTGAATTTACAGCAAGCCATGACTTCTGAAAGCCTTCCCTGGGCCAGACCTTGCTGGAGCACAGCTCAACACACATCCCAGGCTTCAGGAGAAAACCACAACAGTTCACTCATGGTTGAGGAGATTGAGATTGGGACGCACATGATGTGGGATGAATAGGGCCATCTGCCCTGTCCTTGGTAAAAACTCAGATGAAAAATAGTCCTTAGTCAAGGGCAAGGAGAGGTTCATTTTCAGGCAACCAGCAAATGTAGTACTGACATGTAACTAGTTTTTTCCCTTTACCAAGGGAGAATTCAGAACTAACACACCCATGAGACCTAAAATCTGAAGAAATGACATTATTTGCTACGTGATCTACTAGTAGACATCACAAAGACTTGATTAAACTTCTAGTCTTTTCATTGAAGCAAAATCATTTTATTTTCTTCTTACAATTTTTGTAGTTCTAAACTAAGTAACTCAAGTGAATTTAGTGATCAATAAACTGTAAAAAGACTTAACTGGCTGCAAGTAATAAAAATATTTGTGTCTATGTGGTATAGATTACTTGTATCCATTACATATATGCACCAAAAGAATTCTGCTTGTTTTCATTTAAGGTACAGATTCCTGGAATTGGCCATGTTTCTTTAGCAGCAAGGTTTTAATCTGTTCCAGGACATCTGAAATTCTGTAATATCTGGAAATTTATTATTCTGAACTTGCAAATTGGAAAGTAGAGCATGATATTAGTCTATTTTTCCCTTAAAGGAGCTTCAGGCATCTGAAGATTACTAGATGGATAGGCTAGGCTTTCTTTTATACCTCACAACTTCCCATTACTCAAGCCGAAGAAAAGAAATATAGAGACAGCACTGTCAAAGTGGCTAATACAACAGCTAATTCCCACTGCTGTGAAATCCCCAGCTGCTCCACTAAACTAGATTTCTGGGTCATTTCCACCTCAACAGGAAGTATCAAAGGCCCCTGATAATATCCAAGATCTGATTCAGAGTGGTTAAAGATGAAGTTTTAGGTTATTGGCTGGTTTATTCATGATGAAGTCTTTACAAGCCCTTTGGATAACCACTTTACACAGTGGGTGCGAGCTTCAACTCTAAGGACAGTATTCCACTGAGTTAATCTGGTGCCTTTAGTACCTTTACACCTACTGTCTTACAGCCATGTAGCTGAGAGTGAATCAGGCTGAAGATTTTAAATATAGGTGATTCCATTATTTTTACGAGGCCCTGCAGGCTCTAATTCTTTGCACCATGTGGGAGCCTTCCATGAATACAGAGTGCCATCTGTGCTTGGGTCTCATTCCTTAAAGAAACATTTAGCTTTCTATTCATCCTTTCTGCATTCCTGGGGCTGAACAGTGTGTGAGTGTGTTACCCCTTCCTCCCTTGTGTCATCAGAGTTTATTGATCAGCCTCAGTACTGAAAACACAGCAGAGAGCCCTGCTGTTTCCAGTAGCTGTTGCCTATCTTTTGAAGCATAGATGAATGTTTGAACCATAATGTATTCTTTCAACATGAGAGTATTAACCTATTGTGAAAAATAAATGCAAGAGATTCTCAAACTGGGAGGAGAAAAGGCATTGGAGCATCAGAAAGCTTGCACACGGAGCCTTTTGCTCCAGCTCTTGCAGCCTGAGCCTCTTGCATCTTTGACTAATTCTCTCCCTGTTCACCACAGGAATACTAATTGCCAGATGAAGCTCTTTGTTCAGCTAATGCTCTAATTGTTGTTTAGAAGAGTAATTTTCTCTTGCAATCGTTTACTCCTAAAGAAACTCGAAACCTCATTACTGTGATTGAATCCAGAGAGCATACAATTAGAAAGCTACTGACATTACCAGACCTGAGTCAGTGTGTCAAAAAAAACCCCACCCTGTTATTTCTGAATTGTGCTGCTCAAATCCGGATAAGTAATGTTTTGCTTGCTTCCCAGGTAAGCTGTGACAACATTGTACCATTTTACTGTGTCACAAAAACCGCAAGACATCTGGAGTTTCAGTATGAATGAACATCCAGAAGTTCAAATGTGTTCCACAGCCACATTTGTCTTACCAGTAGTAAACCAGGAGAGAACTATAAAAGCTACCTTAAAACAAGGAGCATTAAAAGAGCAAGAAGGATCTTAATGCAGGTGAGTTTTTGAGTAGAATAGGTCATCATATTGCCTGTTCTCTGATTCAAAAACAAGCAAATATGAGACATCCAGCATGTACTTAATTGAGTCTTAAAACTTATAAGATCTCTTACGCATGTATGTGTGTTCTACAGCGCAGTAAGGGCAAGAGCACCTATTTGGGCTTTAGTTAAGCTATTTTAGCTCTTCCATTTTTAAAGTTTTGTGCCACTCTACTTGAACCGAAAGAACATGTTATCACAGGCATGCACACTAATTTATTCCTGGAGTAAAATAAAAGAAATAAATTCAAACATTAAAAGATCCTAGTTCTCATTTCTCATGGAAAGAATTACACAAAATGTATCAGAGAGAACAGAATAAAAGTAGAAGAGATATGTACTGTTACAAGCAGGTCAGCAAGATAGGGCCATATTAAATGTAAGAATCAAACCACTATAGGAGAAAGTCACAGAAGTAATTAAGAATTCAGACACTTTCCAGTTTCTTGTGATACTGTGTAATTCCTGTGGTCTCACGCCAGATTTGCTCAGGGTGTGAATAACTAACATCAGCTTGTACCACCTTTGCCTCAGTAGTTCAGTGTGAATGCTGACTTCTGCAGGCACTCATTCCTGTTCACTGAATGGGAATGCAAGGTAACGAAGGAGGCAACTGAAGAAGACCTGAAAGGATATTATCATTATTATTATCCTTATAAGCACTTGCTGTCCCTGACTGAGAATGTTAGCTTGGAGAATTTGTTACTTTGAGCACTAATTTTGCTCTGTACAAAATACAAATTACTGATTAATGAACACTGATCTGCTCCAGCTCCATACTACACTCCATATGGCACACAACAAAATGGTTTTTAAAAAAAGTTGTAAAAAGAGATCTACTAATGCACAGCTCAACCCTCGACTTTCGTCTATAATCCCGTAACTTATTACATCATTCAAATTAGTTTTACAAGTACTGACTAATAAGGATTCAGGTGTTTCTTTGCCTCATTTTCCAAAAATAGCACTGTCAAGATTTCCCAAATGTTCAGGGCAATTATTTCTTCCTTCACACGGTACTTTTGTATTGAGTCTAGCAAGAGGAATAACAGATAAAATGTTACATAAAAACGTTGTGCATAAGCCAGAAATTTCCTGTGCATAAAATATGTTTTAATGATAAAGAGTGTATGAGAAAAGTACTCTTTCAACACATATCAATGATGATCACAGCACATTAGATGTCCTTTATTTTAGAACCATATTTTTCCATTTAATGTCTTATTTCTCAGCAAGTATCACCCACAGAAGGCAGAATGATGGAAGTTTGACCACGTAACTCAACATTCAAATGCATGAGCTTTGCAAATGGTAGCATACATTTCAAGCTTCCGTAGCTTGTCCAGCAACAATGGTGATTGTTGTTTCTTTCAAAGTGGAGGAAATGTGGAAAAATTTGTCATTCTAGTGCATCACAATTCTTATCTTTGTTAAGTCTTAGATGGCTTTCATTAGGTGAATTTTATATTCAACTGCAGTCACCTAGAGCTATTGAATAACTGTTGATTACAAAACTGAACAATAGATACAAACAAATAATGGCATTCAAAGATCACTGCTATTACATATCCAAGACACACGTGTATATATTCAGACTCATCTAATGCGTGAACTTTACTGATAATAGTGATGACAATGTAACATGCTGAAATGCTCTTCTGTCTGGGAAATGAGTTCCAGGTGGGGCTCTCTACTCTCCTAGTTGCACCTCCTTTACTCCTCTTTCTGCCTACAATTTACTGACCTTTTTTCCATGTCTTAACATCCCAGTCTACAGTTATTTGCTTAATCACGTTTTTAAAGGATGAAAATGTTCCTATAGCTTCTGACACTCTATCACATTGCGTTTTAAGAGCCATATGACTTTGCTTTTATGTCTTTGTTAGAATAAAAATAGGTTTTTTTTTTTCATAATTTTCATATGTTTCAGCTCATGACAGAGTCCAAACTAAGCATGACTTCAAGTGCAGGAATCTAGAGTGCTTTGTCAGGTCAGATGCAGTCTTGCTGTCTTGCTCATTTCATTACACCTGTGTCCCAAAATTTATAGGAATGTTAAAATACTGTCAGAGAACAAAAAGACAGAGGGTCATTTAATGGCAGGGCCATAAATAAGGACACTCAGGAGGTGGCTGTTTGGCCGGATACAAACATGCGTGTGTATGATCTTTCTGAGGGACAGCTGAAAGCATTCAAGTGACATCAGCTGCTGAGCCTGGAACAACATAATATTAGAGAACTTGTTTGCTGTGAATAGGAGCAAATGTGGCTATTAGCAGAGACTAAGCCTGTTTTACATAAGATATATCTAAAGCAGATTAAATCAGCATATAAGTGTGAATAGAGTAAAAACCTTGAAGAAGTTGAGTCTTGTTTGTGCCAAATTCCAAATGAAAAAAAGTGGAAACTCAGTAGAAATTCATATCCAAAAGACCAATGGACATTATAAGCTGAATAGAGTGTAAAGGTTTAGCAAGTAGCAGTCACTTTGTTATATTTTTAAGACTTACATTGTGGTTTATAATTGTTGGGTTTTTTGTTTTGTTTTGTTATGTTTGATTCTTTCAAATAATACAGAGTGAATCAGTTTGAGTATTTCCACCATCTACAAATTGTCCTTCAAGTTATATACTGTTTTTCCACTCCTCACAATTTATTCTATTTCAGAAAGTATGTATCTATATATGCAAACTACATAAATGTTACTTTTTTGATGGTATTTGAAAGACCTTCAGGTGATACATAGATCATGCATGACTCACCCTGGACAGGGGACATAAGGTACTTATCAAAATTCAGCCCTATTATTGCCTCCCCCTTTATTTCTGTCCACTATACTGAAAAGCTTTGTATGCCCTTCCAGCAAAGGAGGCGAGGCTGGCTAGCAGTCAGTGTGACAGAAGGAAAGCAGTGCAGCAGAAAATTGGATAACAGGATAAAAAACACAAGGACCACAGGAAGCCCATCAAAACTGCCTCCTCTTGTCAAAAACCAGACAAGTGACAAGTACAAATATAAAGTATTATCCACAATTCAGTATTTGTAATGATATCACAATTACAGTCCTCCTTCCTATAGGCAGACACTTAACTTTTTAGCCTTGACCTTACAATAGCAAACCAAATGTGGTGTGACAAAATAAATCTGTGGAAGAATTGTTTACAGGCAGACATCTGACGATGCAGTCCCAAACTAACTTTTTGTTGTTGTTGATTCCCTCTAGAAGAAGTGTTTAAATAGGATTGCTCAAGCACTGATCTAAAATGTACATATTTAGCAATTCCAGATCATGCATCAGAAAGAGGCAGGCAATTTAAATTGTCTGCCAACAGTTCAAGGCTGTGACTAATTCATTACTCACACATCTCTAGTTGGAGTACTAATTTAAACTCGTGTGTCATATTAATTGTAATCTTGTTTCAAAGTGACAAGATAAATATCTCAAGGTACATAATATATTATGGACATAGGTCAAAACAAATGAGTGTCTAAAAGAGATTAACACTAAATGCATGCAATATGTCATGTTCATAAATTAAGAAAGGATAAATTGTATTAACAGTTAACAGATTGTTCATTATACTTCATCTATTTTTAGATTTAAATACACTAACATACTTTTCACGTATATAATGTCTCCCAGAATATTTAGAATTGCATACTTGGGATCTAGAAGAAGTTCCCAGATACTATCAAACATTCCGCAGTGCTTCAGGATATACAAACATAGCACCCTGTTGTTGTTTTCTTGATTTATTATTATTATTAGTGGGAAAGTAAAATTAAAATTCAAACATATTTCCCACTTTTATTCTTCCTTCCTCTTAAAATATTAGCTAAACACATTGGAGATTTGTAGTTTAATTTAAAAGCAGCCTTAGAACTTTCCTTACACAGGAAGCTTTTAGACATTTCTTCATTTCTTCAGTTTGTCATATTTCCACTATCATAAAATTGTTCTAAAAAGAAACGAGGTATCCCTATATTCACAGATATTCAGAAATGAGACTTTTTATAAGAATAACATATATGAATACATATATATGAACCTCTGATTTATGGATTTATTCTTTCTGCTATGAGCATAAGAAAGTTTTGTACACACAGCTTCAGCTGTTGCCCACTTTCCCTGTTTGATACTAAGACTTCAATAATCTGTAAAACACATTTCCTTTTTTTCCTTGGACTGTTCTCCCAAATTCATTATTCAGTCACGAAGAGACTCAAAGCAAACAATCTAGGAGCACAGCTTCCACTTAATTAACCACACAAAAAGAGAGAGAAAAATACTTACTATACAAACAGTATATAAGCACTCCAAAATATTAAAAAAATATGCACCCAAATCTGTAGCTGTGTTGCTTGTATTTTGTCACCAAAACGCATGAGTAGATCAGCTTTTGTAAACATTGAAAAGGCAGTATAATCCCACTGATTCAGTGAGTACTGAAATGCACTGAAAATAATAATCATTTAAAGTTGCAATTGCTAGTAATGTTAATTTTACCAGATAAACTGATATTTTCCCTCCTGGTGTACAGATTCCAGTGATAAGATAAATAGTGACAAAAGGATTGACTTAATTCCAGATGACATTTAAATTCATTCCATTTTAGTCACTCCAATGTTAAAGCTATAGCACTGTTTTCAGATGAAGAAAATCTAATGAGAATTATGTACTGAATAGAAGCTTTTCCATCACTAAGTCATATGATCAGATATTCGTCTATTTCTACAGGGGACTGCTGTAGTCTTGTACTCTTCAATTATTGCTCTTTACAAGTAATAATTTGAACTCCATGGCTTTTGCCATATAAGTGATGTTCTTTCTATAAGGTCATCCGTGATATGTATTTGTTTTGATAGGAAATTACTGTAACTATTTTTAAACCCTCTACACTGTATTTCATCTCTTAAGATACCTTGATGCTTCTATTTGTGCTTTACTGTCCATCCTGATACTTGCTAGCTGTGTCAACAGGATTCATTTATCAGTCACCACTTCATCTCTTGCTATTTACAAATCTCTTTTTTTAATAATGTATCAGTTTTCATGGAAATACTAACTAGATTCAGCAAGAACTTTAACAGTTGGGTAAAAGAGAAAGGAAGGAACAGAAATATGTGGGATAAATCAGGCTTCATTGCTCAGTAATGTCAATACATGTGCATGAATGACTTTCCCTGCTTGCAGACTTTGCATTCTGTTCAATGGCAAAAACATTAGCAAAATGAGTATTTTCTGTTACAATGTGCTAGGTGTGGACCACTGGTATTCGTTAAAATGGACAGTGTCAACAGAGCTAGTGGAGCAATATCTCACTCCTTATGTCTGAACTCCCCAGGTAACATGGATATAAGGATTATTTCAATTGGAAACCTATTTGCTGTACTTTTTGAGTTCTCTTTCTTTTTTTTTTTTCCTTCCCCCACCCCCAACCCCACATGGAAGAAAGTTCAACTGAATCCCACAGGATCCTTCAGTTCTCTTGGTAGTTTACAGCTCAGCTCATCCTGGTAATACCTGTCAGGAACTGGCTGAAGCTTGCAGGAAAGCCAGGCACAGCCACTCTTCCTCATTCAAGCAGGTATTGACAATGTGGAACAGTGGAAACACATGCTAGAAGATCCTTTTTTGAATACATAATGTGTGAGGCTGAGGGAGAGTCAGTACACATAGGAAAGAGGCTGTGTGAATGCAGGATACAGTAAGAAATTCTAGTGCATCTGTTCTGATTGCTGAGATAAGATTCTTTTATGAACATAGTGTATACGTAGTTGAATCATGAGGCAGAGCTGCTGAACAACCTCCAAAGATCCCTTTCAACTTCAAGTATTTTATGAATATTGAGATAAGAGTAACCTAGAAAGTGCCATTCAAGTAGTATTAGTAGATGAGACAGGAAAATTTAATGTTTTCAGGTGTTAGGCAGGAGAATAGACATTTGCTTTGCATATCTGTGGAACTAGAACTTGCTAGAATGGGTATGGCCAGCGGGCACTGAGAGAAAGAGAGAGAGAAAGGTGACTTGTGACAGTCTTTTGCAAATAATTCTCTCTCATGTTCTTCTGTTAAAGATATCTGGAAACAAAGCCTGTGCAGATCAATTTATTGCTTCAAATTTGTTGTCTATCAAATGTTCTGTGTTATAAGTGATATTTCATTTCAAAGACATAATCTGCTTCTTCATCATTGCTGTAATTCCTGCAAAATGAAAGTACCATGAACAGTCAGTGACTTTAGCATGGAAATCTAGAAAAGGGAAAATTTTCGCCTTTCTCTTTTTTTTCCTTTTGAAATCACTTCTGTTTGAAATTGAGTCAAGAATCTCTCCCTGGCTTGCTGGAACACATGGAGATTGTATACCCTATTTAAAGATATGGCAGGGGTCAGAAACATTTTATTGCAGTAATAATAACAACATGTGCAACTTTTTTCCCCTCAGGAAATCCTTAGATGTTGACATTTGAAGGCAGTGAAGCCATTTCATTTATTTGTTGAGGTTTTTTTTGAGGATTTTAACTGCACTGAGCAGATTCTAAAACAGATGGACACTGTCTTTCGGAAAAGTGGGAAAAAAATCCGATTAGAAAATGTCATGCTATTGTTTCTCCTTTTTCCCCAGCTGAATAAACTATGAAAGGCCACTTCCTTATGTCTGACTTAAGGAAAATGTAAATTCTGACACCATCTTAGTCAAAGCTTCATAAAAGCAGCGAGGTCCTAGCCCTGCCGCTCTTTGTTTTTTAAATAACTATATCATGTTGGGTAGATATGCTGCCCAGGGAAGAGCAGGGCGACAAGGACTGGAATTAGAGCAACTCAAATGGGCAGCAGACCTTCAGGAGACTGTGAATCCTGCTCTGTCTGAGGGCAGTAGCAACAATATAACAGGTGAGGCATTTGTTATAAGATCTTGTTCCTTCACTAGTCATGGAAAACTAGCAGGACTAGAGGAAGTGGTGGAGAAGCTGCTACTCACCTGTTGGTGGTATCTCTCCTTACACTGCTTGCCCAGAAGCTGGAGGTTCCAGGCTCTTTAGAAAAGCTTTGCAACAGCCAAGCTGTCTGCCACTCAAAATCAGTGGATTAGGACATAATTGTTGCTTATATATAGCTGTTTTTATCTCTACATTATAGCATCTTGGAATTAAATATGTATTGGCTGCTAGTCTAGCTCGTATTATAGCCAAAAAAGTCTCTCTCTGTCTGCCCCGGTGTTGGAGTTGTATGGTACATATGGCTGATAGAGGAGTGTCATATTGCAAACTGTCTATAGAAAGCTCTTCATGAAGACATTGCACCTGTAATCTAGGTAATGGGCTGCTCAACCAACAAGGCAATTTTTCCTCAGGCTTTCCAGTAACATTTGCATATCAGCTAAGAAGAGAATTCCCTAGTCTGCTTCTTCCATCACCCCAATCTGCCTTTCCCATTTAATAACCACTTTTCCTATCTCATTCTGTTCTTCTGTGATTTGGCTTCCATCCCTTGCTTGCAAACAACATGAGAAACAATTGGAAATGATTGTGGTCAGAACCCTGTGAATAACTGAATATGTATTTGGTTTAGTGAATCTGGAAGAAGATTAGTTTTAAGACAAGCTGGAA
>VXAB01006481.1:0-21695 GCA_013399175.1 Odontophorus gujanensis
ACAGAACTACAGCATTAACTCTTACTCCCGGTAGACTACATTATGTTATGATGTGGAATACAGATAAATCATAAAATCACTCTAAGATGCTAAGTTTTACAAACTGCTAATTAAAATAAGTTTATTATGTCTCTACATTCATGTGCAGGCACTATCATATTACTTTTTTGGATCCTCTGAAAAGATAACAAGGAACATCTGTGTGAAATATGAATTAAGAATAGAAACCTAAAGTAAATTCAATATTGCAAAAATAACAGTCCTAGAAAGAAATCAAACTAATCCTCTAATGTCTCCTCGTACTGTATCAAGCCAATATGCAGGTTTCCTCCCACCACAGAGCAAAAAAGGGAAGTTTAATACACAATTACTCACACTCTCTCCACACTAAAAAGTATCTATATCTCTTCAGGTATACCTTCCAGACATCAACAAAAATAAGCTCGTCAAAATATGTATTAAATAAGTAATACATAGTTTGCTGGAAAAATACTGTGTCAAGATTTAGAAATATTTTTTTACTGGAAATGTAGTTAACATTAATCACACTTCAACTAACAGGAAATACATCAAGCTAGTTATACAAGTCAGTATGAGTTGCAGTAAGTCAGAATCTTAAAAAAGACTCAGAGATTTTCTGACTCCTTCCAAGTATGAAACTGTACCACATTAACCTCATCAGACACCTGCCCTTAGAAAGTATAAAGAGAAACATCTGACTACGTAAAAATTATACACGTATGCTTGCACAGCATGTACTTGGTTACTATAAACACACATAAAAATACTGTCGACTATTTTTAATGTGTATATAAACAATGTGATTGCATAAGTAATTTAAGAAAAAACTCTGGAATGCTTCTGGGAAATAATATTATCTTCTGGCCAACCACAAGGTGATGCTATTGCACTTATTACCGAACTCAAAAGCTTTCTTATGTTATGAAGCAGAGGGGCTGCTAACCACAATCAACAGTAAACCCCTTTGTCAGTGTAACCTCTATGAATTTCAGCAACACTTTTGATACTGTTTTGAAACTGATCCTTTAGAACAAAATGTCCAGCATACAGCTAAACACAAATGTAATCCACGGTTGAACAAGTAGTTGACTTCTCAGGCTCAAAGGGTTAGAGTGAATGGGTAGTGAACATCAAGCCGGTGGCCAGTAAATAATGGGGTTCTACAGGGCTCCACTTTGGGGTCAGTTCTCTTAAATCTTTTCTTAAATGACTAGGATGAAGGAGTTGAAGGTATAGTATGCTAAGTAAGTTAGTGGATGACTCTAGATTAGGAGGCAACACTGACTCCCTTGAGGGTAGAAAGGTCTTGCAGAAAAATCCTGACAACTTCAAAGGCTAGGCAATCACCAATTACATGGAGTCCAACAAGAATAAGTGCTGGATTCTGCATGTGGGATGGGACAAACCTGAATGCATGTACTGTCTAGGTGACAAGAGGCTGGAGAGCTGCTCCATGGAAAGGGATCTGGGGGCTCTGGTTGACAGTGAGTTGAAGAGGATTGAGCAGTGACTCCTGGCAGCCGTTTCTGTGTGCTCCAGTTCCATGGACTGCCACAGCTCCAGGTAACCGGTTCTCAGAAGAGAAAGAACTACATAGCCCAGAAGACTTTCACTGTTCCATTTCCATTTTCCATTTAAAGGGAAAGATAAAACTGCTCACAAGTCATGAGACTACCCCTTCTTTTACTGCTCATCTCTGCAGTATATGCTCCCTAGCCGACACGCCTTCAGTATTAGAGTATTAAAGGTTTTGGACACCCTCTCGTTTTATTTGATTTACACAATTCAAATTATATTGTATTACATTGTGTTATCTCGCATTCTACTATCGTATTTAGTAAATTAGTTTTCTCCTTTAGTTCATTGCTGCTGTTTTGTTTCCAGGCCCATCCCCTACCCTTTTCCTACCCACCATCCCCCTATCTTGGGGCAGGGGTCTGCAGGCCCCTCTGCCCCATTAGTCATGGAATTGGCCCAAAACCGGGCTGAACTGTGGACACAGTGCAACTCCTTCTGAAATCGCAAGGACAAATATATTATACAGCCACACTACTTGATTTCTAAATCACTTCTAATAGCACTTTTCTTACTACATTCTGCTTTCAAAGGGTTGAAAAGAAAGTTCACGGTACCGGTGGAATAGATGTAAATCAGCAATTCTCTCTGCTCTTTTTTTTTTTTTTTTTCAACAGATGCTCCTATGGGTACAGTATAGAATCTGATAGACAGTATCATAATGTAGCGTAAGAGATAACTTCGCTGTCAGAACACACCAAGCAAGGGTTGTTTAGTGTCACCTGGGAGGGCTGTTTGGCACTGCCCCAGGTCTGGAACTGAGAGTGTGGGAAGAAAGCAGAGCTAATCTTCCATGGCTTGACAAGTACCCAATCCAAGTGAGTCAAGCTTCTCATATTTTAAAGGAAGTTTTAAATAATAAGATGAAAAACATTAAAATAAAAACCTGAGTTGAATAACAGAAAATCTAAGATCAGAATCTCTAAGTAGACTTAACTTGTTCTCTGCATATGTCACTCTTATGGCTTTAAACCCTACTAGAGCCTTTGCTCTACACATTTTTTAAAGCATGAATATTAGACTTCCTTGAACTCTTAGGAGACAAACCCATAGGGATCATCAAGTTCAACTCCTGGCTCCATCCAGGCACCCAAAATTTTGACTCTTATTTTTAAGACCTCTGTCCAAACACCTCTTAAATTTCATTAGGCTTAGAGCCATTACCACTGCCCTGGGAACCCATTCCAGTGCCCCACCACTGTATTGGTGTAAAACTTTTCTGTAATCCCCAACCTGACCCTCTCTCAAGGCAGCTTCACATGTTTCCCTCAGGTCCTGCTACTGTCATAAGAGACCAGGACCTGCCTCTCCATTCTGTGTGAGATGGGGCCCTACAGCTCTGAGGTCTCCTGAGTCTCTTCTCTAGGCTGAAACAAACCAAGGGACACTAGTCACTCCTCACTCATCTTACCCTCTAGACCCTTCACCGTCTTCATAGACCTCTCTTAGATGCTCTCTAACAGCAAATACCTCTTCACTCTTCCTCAAATGGTGTTATTATATCACTGAGGCATAAGGTGATTAAATTTTCCACTACAGAGGTTAAAATGATTAAATTATAATTATATAACTGTTAGTATCCCAGTGACACATGTTAAAGGTTGGTCATGTTAACTCAACACTTCCACGGCTTGATATTACTATATTTATTTGAAATATAATTGTTCTGAATTGCTTGATTGTGAAATAAGTATAAAAACCTATTAGAATTATAAACATATTTAGCATCTGTGGATTTATGCATGCCAGTGCAGCCGAACTTAGAAAGTGACTTTCCAGAAATATACTGTGGATTTTTATTCTTCAGATAATTAATTTCTATGTAAGACATGATATGCCACCTTTAAACGCTAAATGATTATTTTTTCCTATCTGAATTTCCAGTAGCAGAAGTACTTTCTATCAGTGCTAAGGTTACAGAAATTTTAAAACTTCACTGACGTTTATCGCATTCTTCTTATGTTGTACACAGCAAGTAACATACAACACACAATTGGAAATCCCATTATCACAGTCTGGGTTTCATGAGTCTATTTTCTCCATGTTGTACAAGTGATTTTTCTGCTTGGAGGCAAAAGAATACATGTCAAACTAAGGGAGGTAAGACGAATATTGAGTTAGAACCTAGGTCCTAGGCTTCCTTGGTTCTACTAACTCAGCTTTGAACTATATACAGTGCAAGCGTGCCTCACCACCACTGTGCACTGTTAAATAAGTTTAGTCATTTAACATGAAACCTGCTATATCACATTCCAACAAACCAAGGAAGTCTGCAAAACAACAACTTTATAAAGCTATATTCTTCAGAAAAAATACTGCAATATTTATCTGTTTGGGAGATTTCTTTCTCATACCAGAAAAAATCCGAATCAACTACTCAACTTTTTGCACCAAAAAATGCTCCAGGAATTATCACATGCAACTCATCTTTAAAACTATTAATAGATCATACCTGCAAAACACTTTCTAGTTCATTTCTTTCCTTAAGAAGCAAATCATACTCCTCCTTGTGTGTTCGGAGAATATCGTCCTTTTCACTTGCAAGTCTTCGCTGTTGTTCTTTCCACTTCTGTTTAGCAATATCAAATGTCTTCTCAGTCTCTACCATTCTCTGCTGAAGCTTTTCATTGAACGCTATTGATTAAAGAAAATGAGGAAGGAAGAAGACAAATACTACTGCTAAGCATGTTCAGAAAACAAAAGTGTAAGTGTTGGTTCTTCTACGTATTGTGATATACTCTGGAACATAATAAATATTGTTAGCACAGGAGTGCAACACATCTTCTATAAAAAGGTAAAATTTTGAGGTCTGAGCACCATCTTTCACATAAGGTCATAAGAATGCTTTTAGAGATTTTTATAAATTGAATTTCTTCTCTTGGAAAAAACTAAAAACTTGAGATAACTTTTTCAAGTGAGGTCCCTATAGCATGGTGGACTTAACTTCAGATTTCCACAACATTTGGTCAGTGTATTTCTACATTTCCAACTGATTTGAGTTTCTACTATTTAACTTTAAGTTCAGTTAAACGTGGTTAAAGACTATAAAGATATGCACAGACCTAATGAAATGACCCTCTACTCTGCCCTGGTGAGGCTACATTTAGAATACTGTGCCCAGTTCTGGGTCCCACAGTTCAAAAAAGACAGAGATCTCCTAGAAGGAGTCCAGCAGAGGGACAAAAAGGTGATGAAAGGTCTGGAACATCTCCCATACGAGGAAAGACAGAGTAACGTGGGTCTGTTCAGCCTGGGCAAAAGAAGACAGAGGGGATCTCACAGAATCACAGAATCATAGGGGTTGGAAGGGACCTCAAGAGATCATTGAGTCCTACCCCCCTGCCAAAGCAGCTCCCTAGCCCAGGTTGCACAGGTAGGCATCCAGGTGGGTCTTGAACATCTCCAGAGAAGGAGACTCCACCCCCTCCCTGGACAGCCTGGGCCGGTGCTCCGTCACCCTCACTGCAGTGAAGATAAATGTTACAAATATCTAAAAGGAGGTGGGAAGCAAATGGATGAGATCAGGCTATTCTCAGTGACGTGTAGCAATAGAACAGAAGTAATGGCCTAAAACTTGTATGAAGGAAGTTCCATACTAACATGGGGAACTTATCATAACGGTGACAGAGTGCTGCAAAGAGAGGTTGTAGAGTCTCCTATGGAGATATTCAAGACCTGTCTGAATGCCTACCTGTGCAACTTCTCATGGGGCACCTGCTTTAGCCAGGAGGTTAATGATTTCTTGAGGTCCCTTCCAAATCCTGCAATTCTNTTCAAAATCCTGAAATTCTGTGACTAAAGGAAAAGCCTGCTGAGTGATGCTACTCAGCAGAGGGAAGGGATGCCATCCAGAGAGACCTGGGTGGGCTTGTGTGGTGGGCCTCGGTGAGCCCTATGAAGTTCAAAAAGATTAAGCACATGGTCCTGCATCTGAGTCATGCCAATCCCGAGTACAAATACAGGCAGCGCAATGAGCAGATTGAGAGCAGCCTGGCAAAGAAAGACTTGAGGCTAGTGGCAGACCAAAAAAATGAACATGAAACAACAATGTGCAGTTGCAGCCCAAAAACCCGGACATATCTTGGGCTGCATCAAAAGAAGCACAGCTAGCAGATCAAGACTGATCAACGATTGTGATCAATGGTTCTGTCTGGGTGGAGGCCAGTTACAAGCGGTGTCCCCCAAGGGTCAGTCTTGAGATAGGTGCTCTTCAACATCTTCATCAATGTCATAGACAATGGAATCGAGTGAACCTTCAGCAAGTTTGTGGATGACACCAAGCTGAGCACTACAGTAGACAGACTGGAGGGAAGGGAAGCCATTCAGAGGGACCTGGACAGGCTGCAGAAGTGGGCCCATGTGAATCAAATGAGGTTCAACAAGTCCAAGTGCAAAGTGTTACACTTGGGCTCAGGCAATCCCAGGTATTTATACAAACTGGTGGAAGAAATCCTTGAAAGCAGTTCTGTGGGTAAGGACTTGNTTTTCAACCCAGGCCACTCTGACTCTAAAATAAGATTCCACTTCTGCACTCTCCTCTCAGAAAACCTTCCTTGCAGTACTGTGTTCAGCTCTGGGACCCCAGCATAAGAATGAAATAGACCTGTTGGAAGAGGTACAGAAGAGAGCCACAGTGATAATCAAAGGGCTGGAGTACCTTTTCCCTTGAAAAGGGAATGAGTTGGTCTTTTTCAGCATGAAGAAGAGAAGGCTTTGAGGAGACTTCATTGCAGCCTTCCAGTATCCAAAGGGGACTTAAAGGAAAGGTGGAGGAGGACTCTTCGTCAGTAAGTGTAGTGACAAGACAAGGGTACAAGTTATAAATTAAAAGAGGATAGATTTAAAATTAGATATTAGGAAGAAATTCCTCACTACTGGGGTGGTGAAGCAATGGAATAAGTCACCTAGAGAAGATGCACATGCCTCATTCCTTGTGGTGCTCAAGGCCAGATTGGATGGGCCTTCGGCCATCCTGAAAGAAGTTCCTATCCATTGCAGGGCAGCTGGAATAAGGTGATCTTTAAGGCCCCTTCCAACTCAAGCCATTCTGTGATTCTATGATTCTACAACCCAAGGCAAGACAAGCCAGAGAGAAGATGCTTACCCTATACAAGGAATCTTAAGTGTTGCTGGAGTTCAGTCCAGCAAGTGTCTGAGATAGGGGAACAATGTATACACCCTTTTGCAATACTGTAACTGCTGTGCAAACCTTAATTATCCATGCTTATTACACACTTTGACCAAGAAGGTTGTTTCATTTTATAAGCTGGCCCTCAGATGTATTTTGTATCAGTTTCTCATTTTGCTGAAGACAACTGGGAACACTGGAATTTAAGCGATCAACACTTTCTAAGAGCCTTTTATTTCCAGTTCATCCCAGTTTTCTGAAAATTTTCTCCAACTGGACAGCAAAATAAAGAGGCACAGTAAGACAATGTAGATAGAGACTTAACGGACAAAACAATGGAAAAAGATTTTAAGGTGGCAGAGGAAGAAGCCTCACTGAGAACAACAACAACAAAAAGGAGGAAATATTGACAAGGGCTATAGGACAGAAGGTCTCACTTGTATCCAAGCCAGATAAGGTCACATCTGAACACTGAAGAGATGTAGAAGGCTTCAAAGAGCCAAGAAAATAAGCAGAAAGTTACAGACAGCAAAAGAACTAAGGAGCAGCTTCATAACAATTTCACTTCTTTGGCAACAACTGCAGAAGAAAAGAAAAAATCTGTGGAACTTCAAACAATTCAAACAGGCTATTAAGTTCAATATAATGACGTGGAAAAAAAAAATTCTGCAAAATCTCTTGTCCCCCTTTTTGCTCTCCAGTTTCCCTGTCACAAAACAAACTCAGTCTGTTTGGTAAGGGCAGTGTAGGAGACCAGGGTGAGTACAGCGTGATTCCTGCAATGACGGAAGCTCCCATGGAGTCCTATCTCCCAGACCCTGCTCAGAGATCACTACTTCGGTCTCAGACTTACTCCACTGCTGCCTCTCTTCTTCAATTCCACCCAGTTCCCTTGCCCACCTCTCTCCTCCTGCTCTGGCACTTTTTTTCATTTGTTTGTTTGTTTGCTTCCTCTTACAACTTAGCACCCTTTCTGTGCTACGTTTCCAGAAGAGACACAGGTTCACCGGTGGGTGATCAGGTTCATCTGCTGTAGGGCCAATCAGTACAGATCTCCTGAAAGGTTCAGTCACGGCCTCATACCCACTACCCGCTACGCAAAAGGGCTGCCAACAAATACAGCCTTTTCTTAATCACAGGATATTACAAAATGAGATTTTAATTATGTTAAACTGTACAAACATCTACTACTCGTATCTGAATCAGAACAGACTCAAAACTGGCACATAATCCATCAAAATGAGCACCCAAAGATAGTGTCCTCTAAGAAAACAACTGTTCAGGCTTGAAATTCCCAAAGAATGTTTTCTATGTCTTTTATTCTCCAGAGGATTTAAAAATTCAGTTTTCTAATTATCTTAGAAACACCTGGCACTTTTAACCATTTCCAAGTTTTTATGTCTCCTTCAGCACTTGGAAGACCAGCTCTAAATGAGCACTCTGAACTCTTCAATGAAAAAAATCTAAGGTCCAAACTCAAATACACCTCCTCTACTAGACTTAAAAGGCATTATACTTACTTAGATAACTAGAAATGGACTTCTAAGTGAGTTAAGAATTAGAAATTTCACATACACTGTAGAGAATAATCAAGGAAATCTGAGCTTCTGGATATAAAACTAGTAGGAAAAAAATGTCTTGATAAAAATCAACCACTTACTACTGTCATATTCCTACAGAATAGAGTAACTTTGCAACATATATGCTAACATATATGCTTCATTACCTGTGAAAAGTGAAACAAGGAGGAAGGATGGGAACTGCACAAGAATGCTGAAAACATGATGCTTTTGAAGAGGTGAAATACAAAAGAAATGCTAGAAAAGTAAGTTGTTAGAAATAATACAAACAAATGAACAGGAATGTTTTGGGCTTTTTTTTTTCAAACAGGGAAGGAAAAAATGTACTATACTACTGTCCAGAGAGAGTTAAATGTGGATTAACCATGCATACAATTCTGTACAAGAACAGTAACTAAAAAGGGAAAAACTGAATGCATGGTAAGAAAAAAAAATAAGAAAACAAAATGACAGGCTTAGTAGTTCAATTTTAACACATGCATGAACCAGCAAGCATAAGAGTTTACAAAAATAGATTGTCAAGAGATAAGAAAGATAAAAAAAACAAATAAACAAAAAAAAAAACCCACAGCAATAAGTAGGAAACTTTACTTGCTGGAATTCAGTTCCTTTCTTGACCTGGAACAGACTTCACCATTTTTCAGCATTTGTTCTTTTGATACTTACCTTGCAGCTCCGCCAGCTTGTTTCTTGCATCACTTAACTCTTCTTCAACAGTACATATTCTCAAACGAGCATCTTTTCTGGCAATTGCCAATTCGTACTCCAGACTTTGTCGAATTGTCTCTCCTTTCTCAAATTCAGACCGTAATTTGACAATCTGGATTTCATAGTTACGTAGCTACAAAATAAATGTTTCAGAAAACTGGCAAGAATGCTCTTTTAAAGAAGAAGCTTACTACAGAAATACAACTAAAGAATATTTTAGAAAGAGAATTTAAATTGTGTTTACAGCTACCTACTCATTATACTTGAACTTCAAATCCACTCTTGCAAAAGACAAAATCTGTGTAAATGAGTACTGACTATCCCCATTGTTTCTTATAGCCAAACTATTCATATTGCTATATTGAGTTCAGGTACTCCAAAAATCAATTTTCCAAAATTATTCTGCCATTAAAAAATAACAGCTATTGTATCATCTTCCCGCACTGTAAAAGCAAAAACTGCACCAACCAGAACATTTTGTTTAACTGGCAAATTTAGATTAATTTTCTCCAAATTTAACACTTGAAAGACAATTGTGAAGGGATAGTAGACTATCAGATATCTAACAACTGACAGGTGTGCATACGAACAAAGTTTAGTCCAATATAGTAATTCAGTAGTCAAGCAGAATGCAGCTAAATTTAATAAAGAATGGAAAATCCATTAAAAAGTAATTTCATCTAGATTAAGGAATGCACTCCAGTCATTGCTACTAAAACCTTTGCCTAGAAAATAAAATTCAAGCTATTTCATTGTAAGAAGGTGACGAGTAAATATAGATTTCTGCAGACAAATCTACAGTTTGACTGACTGAACTGTAGCTAACTTGAGCACTTCCATTATCTGTAAGCACTTGACACAGAACAGTGCCCCAGGTAGTTCAACAGCTTGAAAAGTAATCCAACTTTGTGGCTGTAGTACAGCACTGAGCATTGTGAATTTTGTTTTGCACACTAAGCTTACAAATTTTCAATTTAAAAGGTTTCTCTTCAAATTTAGATAACTCTTGGGACATATTTCCACAGAACAAACACACAGCCAATGGAATAGTGGGAGAATAATGCAGCACAAGACCAACTTAAGTGGGAGAGATAGCCATCTCTTAATTTGCATCCAGACTCCAACAATGAAGGGTGTGAAAAAGAAAGTTCAGTCTAATGACTAGATTTAGCACCAAAAAAAAAAACAAAAAGAAGAATCAGTAACTGCACCAACCACCCCTAGCACACTGGTAAGAGTAGAACTGCTATTCAGAGTGGGAATTCCTCTACAAAAGCACAGTCTAAAGCAGCACATCTGTCATACTGGCTTTAGCAAAATGGTAAACTAAGTTAAGACATTGCAAGACGATTAAAAGATATCCCATCTGGATGTGATGTACATACACAAAAATGCTGTACTACATTTATGAACTCTGCAGAATTACAACAATGCCCTAATATCCTGACAAAAAAAATACACATACATACATACACATATATAAAACTAAATACAAGCCTTTTATCAGGATAGATTCAAGCTATTACTTGTACCTATTTGTGTCACTGGGCAATTCTATCTAACAAGCTGCTGGTAGAGGCGACAAGTTCTTCCCTTGCAGCAAATGTGCAAATGGAGTGACTTTCATTACCAGCAATGACAGCAGAGCTGCTATCAGTCCCTATGAATAGGTGTAAGATGTCTGTACAGTGATATCTTTGATGCTGTTTTTCAGCTAATGACAGCATTTTTGACACACTGTGTAAGAAAGTTATCTTAAACATGTTTACATCTCTTATAGGAGTAAAATAAAAGAGAACAAAAAACAACTTACTTCTTCATTGTGTTTAATTATTATGTCTACTTTTTCTTCTTTGGCTTGACAGAGTTTCCTTCTCAGATCTTCAGCAATGTCCAACTCTGATGCACTGCTATTTTGTAGTAACTGTGACCCACCCTCAGCATTATATAAGCTGCAAAGTATGAATATTTTCAAAGAATGTGAATAGTACTTATAAATTCTAACACCCTCTTCTTTAAATGACTAGATTATGAGGAAAAAATGAAAAGCATTCACTTACATAAAATTATGCCATGCATTTGTTACCCAACAACAGCTCTTTGAAACAAGAGTTAGATGTAACTGCTCATTATGCAAGATAGGAGATGTATCTGTAGGCATCTAGAAGAAACGCACCAGCTGCATTTCCCAAAGCTGATGTTAAAATAACCATTATTGTGTTATTGTTCATTTTCTTATTTCAGTTCAGTTAACTGACTTTGCTTTTTTCAGAACTTGCTTTGGTAGGGGGGTTGGACTCAATGATCTCTTGAGTTCCCTTCCAACCCCTAGGATTCTATGATTCTATGAAACTTTCAGGAAAGTTTTCAATAAATCATTACATACAGGAGGTTGTGGAGTCTCCATCTCTGGAGATATCCTAGACCTGTCTGGACACTTTCCTGTGTGACCTGCTGTAGAGAACCTGCTTTTAGCAGGGGAAGGGTTAGACACAAGAATATCGAGAGGACCTTTCCAACCTCTGTGATTCTGAGATTCTTCCTTCCATATTCACATGAAGTGAAATGTGTTACAATATAAAGCTGAGGGAAGCCTAAATCAAAGACAAAAATCACACAAAATCCCTGGCAAGTGTTACAGTATACATTATTTGCTTTCTTTCTAACAAGAGTTCAGAGAAAGCTCTTTATTTCCATTGTCTTCTTTTAATAGCTCCTTGGTAACTGCTATTCAACAAAAACCCATGTATTTTATCAACTACAACTTTTACCAACTTTTATTCTTCAGAAGTACTTTGAAGTTTCTTAATGACAAGTGAAACAGCTTTTGAGTTCTACCCTGCAAAGTGCTTCTCTGACTCAAAACCTTTAAGCTCCCACTAACTTACTAAGCCAGCTAGTTACAGCGGACAAAGAATACAATAGAAAAAGGTTTTTCACTATCTTTCCTCCTCTGTCTAGCAGAATGCATATAGGAACTTGAACAGGAAGAATTTGTTTTGCATTCCACCTATCAACGCAATCCTCAAAATTCCCCTATCAGAAGGAGTGCTTCGTAGTCTGATTGCCTAACTCAAAGTTATATTCAAGGATTTTTGATGTTCGTGCCTATGTTGAGCAAGACTTAAAGCCAACCCCTACAACCTCAACTAATACAGAATCACTCTGGCACTCCAAGTCAGGGATCCCTAACTGGAGACACGAATTCCCTCTGTATGTAAGTTATGTCTTCTGCAATGACATGTAAGAACTCTTGCACATCAGATGGTCATTACACATCTGTTTAGACAAATAAACTTCTTCAAATGATGACTGTAATGACATGATACAGCTTTAATGCACCATATGCGCTTCTTCTTTTTCTGAATTACACAGTCTCAGGGATCTAGAAAGTTAACCGCTGAAAGATGAACCATAGTGTAAGACTATAAAACACTGAAGTAAAGCTCACCGTTTAGCTTCATGATCAGCATAGCTGATTGGAGAAGACAAATTCATTATGTCAACCATGTTGATTTTTAAGTCTATAAACTCAGTGGAATGAACATCACGTTCAACAATAAATGTTTTAAGTTGAGAAGCTTCAAAGTCTACTGTTTTCCATAAAATGAAGACATTAAAACCTGTAACAAAGACATGATTTGGTTTACTTAGTAACATAATTTGTCAAAACTAACAAATACTTTAATGAACAGCATTACTGCATTGCCATCTGAACAATTACAATCAACCGTAATTTGACAACTGTTTTATTCAGCAAACATCAGCACTGTTAGTCCTCTGAGCCTGAACAGTGTAGACCAAAAAAGAAAAACAATTTTGTAAAAGATCCGCTATCGCTTTTCAGATTGATTTCAACACAAAATGCATTGTCTGCATGAACCGTATCCGCCAATAGTCTTCACTCTTAAGAGGATGGCAAACTTGATTTGTCTTCAAAACAAGTCTAAGGGTGATCAGCACTGTGTTGGGCTTTGTTTTTTGGGTCATTTTGTTTTTCACCTTTTTTTTTTTCTTTAAGTAAGTCAATAACCAAGCTTAGTGCATAGAGCAACATAACCAGTCATCTATTCCATAGATCTGGTACCTTCTACTCAACAGTATTTCTCTTGTATGAGACACATCAGCAAACACTGAGGTCTTAAAGGAAGATTACCAAAATGTAGCCCAGCCCATCTTTACTACAAAGTCCGTAATGCAGTATTAGTGATAGAAGAATCAGTATTGATTCCATATTTATGACACAGACTTTGTATACATATGTCTGCCTACACATGAGTATATTTTTATGTATGTACATATTTACTTCAGGTTGAGTAGCATTCATGAGTTCTTTAAATCTATTAAGGTGAAATAACAGGACCAATACACAACATTCAGCACTCAGGTAACGAGGCAAGGAACTCTGCTGCTCAGTTCCACAGCAGAGTGCCTCAGTGCCGCACCGTTCCGGACACCGCCAGTACCGCCCCTAGCTATAAGCCACGTTCCCTGGGGTTGCCCACGCTCAACAGCACGTAGCGCTTTCCTGCTGACACGCGTGCCCGTGCATCTCCAGCACGGTATGTCCGACTGACCCCAACCGCAACAAGTGCCACAAAGGAGCGACAGCTCGGCCGAGCGCGACCGCCACGCGAGGTGCCCCGGGAGCGTGACCGCCGCCGCCCGCTCGCCCGCCTGCCTTCAGGCCGGCCGCCAACCAAGCTGACAGCCAGTCCGGAGCGGCGCCGCACCTCCGGGAAGCGCTGCTTCGCCGTACTCGATCCGGTCCGGCGTATCCTATCACATCCCATACCCCCGCACCTCTCCGGGCCGCCGCGCCGCTCGGCCGCTACGGCCCAGCAGGAAGAACGCAACCACCCGCCTCGCGCGCGCCGGGCTCCTCCGATTGCCGCTTCCTGTTGCGGCAGCTCCGCTCGCGCCTGGAACGCGGTGCGTGAGAACGCAGGGCCCGGGCAACGCCGGCGCAAGGCGGGAGGGAGCTGCGCATGCGCGGTCTGGAGTTCTGCTCCCGCTTCAGGCTCGCGCGGCTGCCGCCTTTAGGCGGGCTGGGTGCCGGACGCCGCGGGCTAGTGGTGCTTGCTTCCAGCCGCGGCGGTGGAATATAAAATGGCAAAGTAAAATATATCTAAAGCACTTTTCCAATTACGTGCTACCAAAGTCTTAATGCGTATCCACTTACAAGTAACAAGTTCTTAGAAAGATGCTTTGAATGTATGTTGTTTGCGACTTGAATTCCGCAGACTGGGGGAAGTCAGGGTCCTGCTGAGCAGGATTGTGTCACAGCTCTCCCGTACCACACTTGGAAAAACATTCCTCAGTCCTTTAACAGAACGTTGATCTGCATCTGAAGAAAACATAAATTCTATGAAAAATGTATCATGATGTCCACAGATTATCGGACAATCTAAAAAGTACATCATCCGCAGAAGACCATGTCAATGTCGGAAACCAGATAGTCCAAATATGGGCAGATTATTTCAGAATAACCAGTGCAAGCTGTCACAGTTGCAATTTTCCTCATGTTTTATGGAACTTCCTGTGCTGCATGTATGTTGTCCCTGGTCCTGCCCCTAGAAGAGCCTGGCCCCACCATCTGAAAACCTTCCCTTCAGATATTTGTATGTGTTGATGAGATCTACAGCCTTCTCCAGAATTTTAGAATAACTCAATCACTAAGGTTGAAAAAGTCCTCTTAAGCTCATCTCACCCAACCATCAACCCATAACCACTACTCCCACTAAACCATATTACTGGGTGCTGATAGAGGTTGCAGCTTGATAAGACCCTTTATCATATAATCATGGAATCACAAGGTTGGAAACAACCTATAAGATCATCTAGTCCAACTGTTTTCTCACTACCACTGCTACCACAGGCTACTAAACCATATCTGGCTGACTGGCAGAGCGCAGAGTGTTGTCGTTGGCGGTGTAGAGTCCAGTTGGAGGCCTGTAACCAGTGGTGTCCCCCAGGGGTCCTGCTGGGTCCAGTCTTGTTCAACATCTTCATCAATGACCTTGATGAGGGGATAGTGGCCACCCTCAGCAAGTTTGCTGATGATACGAAGTTGGGAGGATTGGCTGACACGCCTGAAGGCTGTGCTGCCATTCAGCAAGACCTGGACAGGCTGGAGAGCTAGAAGTCAGAAACCAGATGAAATTTAACAAAAGCAAGTGTAGAGTCTTGCACCTAGGGAGGAATAATTGCATGCACCAGTAAAGGCTGGGGGATGAGCTGCTGGAGAGGAGCTCTGTAGAGAGAGACCTGGGTGTCCTGGTGGACGACAGGTTGACCATGAGCCAGCACTGTGTNTCATCTGCAAACTTACTGAGGCTGCACTCAATCCCCTCATCTAGGTCGTCAATAAATATATTAAACAAGATGGGTCCCAGTACTGACCCCTGGGGGACATCACTTGTTATAGGTCACCAGCTGGACTTAACTCCATTAACCACTACCCATTGGGTACGGCCCTCTAGCCAGTTCCTTATCCAAAGAAGTGTATACCTGCCCGGACCACAGGCAGCCAGTTTCCCCAGAAGAAGCCTGTGAGAGACGGTGTCAAAGGCTTTGCTGAAGTCTAGGTAGACTACATCTACAGCCCTTCCCTTATGTATAACCTTGTCATTTGTTTAGATAAAGGGAAGTGTCTGTGTCTTTGCACTGAATGGATATGGGAGGTTCCTAAGACTGTATAGATAAGGAAGTCCATGCATGATATATATACATTTCTACAGGAAGACCTCTGAATATATGTAAACTGATGACCATTTTGTGCAAGACATGCGTGACAGCAGGAGAGTATCCTCCATGCATCCAGCACTACCTTCTAACACTCCAGCTTGGATCTTAGAGAGTTTGTTGATCAATCACTTTGCACTAACAGCGCAATATCTATATTTCTTGAAAACCTTCAGGAATAGCAACTCCACCATTTTCCTGTGCAGTGTATTTCAATTCATTGCCTCTATTTCTGAGAATAGGTTTTTCTTAACACCCTACCTGAACCTCCCCTGATGCAACTGAAGCCCATTATTTCTCATCCCAACATTAGTTACCTGAGAAAATAGGCCAACCTTGCTGCTACCTACCTTCAGGGAGCTGTGGAGAGCTACAGAGTCTCTCCTGAGTCTCCTCCAGACTCTACAAACCCAGTTCCCTCACCCTCTCCTCATAAGACTTGTGTTCTAGATTCTCTAACAGCTTTGTTGCCCTTCTCTGGACATACAGAGGGCTTCAATGTCTTTCTTCTAAGTGTGAGGCCCAAAACTGAACACAGTACTCAAGGTACAACCTCACCAGTGCCAAGTTCAGAGGGACACTCACCTCTCTGCTCCTACTGGTTACACTATTCCTAATATAAGCCAGGATGCCATTCTCAGCCACCTGGGAATGCTGCTGGCTCATGTTCAGTTGCCTGTCAGCTAAAATGCCCAAATCCTTTTCCACCATGCAGCTTAGCAGCCACTCTTTTCACAGCTTATAGGAATGCATGGAGTTTTTATAACCAAAGTGAAGGACTTGGCACTTGGTCTTGTTAAAGCTCATACAAATGGTCTCAACTCACTGATGCAGCCTATCTGGATTCCTCTGAAGAGCCTTCCTACCCACAGGCAAATCAACATTTCCTCCCAACTTGGTGTCAACTTACTGAGACTCTTTGTTCAGATTGTCAATAAAGATATTAAACAGGACATGCCCCAGTACTAACCTCTGAGGAATCACTGCTGGTAACCAGTTGCCAGCAGTGATTTTGATCTGGATTTATCTCAGTTCACTGGGCCCAGCCATTGCAGCCAGTTTTTCACCAGCGAAAAGTACATACACTTGTGCAAGCCATGAGATGCCAGCTTCTCCAAGAGAATGTTGCCGGAGACAGTTAGAGGTTGAACAGACGCAGGTCTCTCGGCCTTTCCTCAGAAGAGTAATGATCCAGGACCCTGAATATCTTTGTGGTCCTTTGCTGAACTATCTTCCCTGTCTTGAATGTATGAGCCCAGAAACAGACACAGTACTCCCAGTGTGGCCTCACCAGAGCAAAGTCCAGAACAAGTCATTGAAAAGGCTACATAGACCAGAGGATAGGGCATAGAATGGGCTCCCTCACCCTTCTGGCCAAACTCTTTAATGCATTCCAAGATACCACTGAGCCTTCTTGGACACCAGGACAAACTGATCACTCATGGTCAACCTGTGTCCTCCAAGCAAACTGGGACCGCCCAGAACTCTTTTTACTGACATTGTAAAAAACTACCAGTTGATCAAGTATGATTCACTCTTAGTGAATACACGACGGTTACACCTGGTTCCCAGGTCCTCGTCCTTGCCCTTTTTGAATACTGGACTGACAGTGGCTTTCCTCTAGTCCTCAGGCACCTCTCCTGTTCCCCATGACCTTTCAGAGATGATAGAGTGGACTCCATCAGTATTCATGGGTGCATCCCATCGGGGCCCATGGAGTGCATCCAGTTTGCCTAGATGATCTCTGATCAGATCTTCCTCCACCAAAGGGAATTCTTCTTTTCCCCAAACTCTCTCTCTTACCTCCAGAGTCTGGGATTCCTGAGGGGCAGTCTTAGCAGTAAACACTGAAGAAAAGAAGGCTTTCAGTAGCTCCACCTTATTGAAATCATGCATTACCAGTACACCCTGCTCATTCAGTGGCGGGCCCACATTTTCCCTAGTCCTTGTTTTGTTGTTGATATATTTAAAGAAGTCTTTCTTGTTGCCTTTGACCTCCCTTACCAGGTTTAATTCCATGTGGGCTGAAGGCTTCCTTGCTGCATCTCAGGAAGTCCTGACTGTGCTCCTGTATTTCTTCCAAGGGAACAACTCTTTCCACAGTCCATAAACTTCTTTCTTCCACAGTCACAGTCCAGAACCGGTCACTGAAGATCCCAATGGATAGAGCACAGAATGGGCTTATAAACTCAGTTATCTTCATTACAATTCTTGGGGATTTCTACCACTTTAGTGTGGGTTAATTTAAGTACCAGTGTAGATATCCATGAATATAAACTGTACAAGGTGCTAGACAGCTCTGCAGAGTTGTGTGGGTGCCACATTTCTTCAGTACTGGATACACAGGACTGATGAGTCCCATCACCTGTTATTGTGTGCTCTCTCAGCACTACAGGGGCTGCATTGCATCATCTATTCTGAGGATTTGGGTTGTATTTGGTCTGGTAACCCACTCTCCAGATTTGGTATGACTGTTCAAGGTGGTCACAACAGCTGGAAGAGAACAGAATCAAGTCTTAATCAAGTCTTAATCTTTCTTTAGCTCAGTCTTTTCTATCTAAGTGCTTGAAGGAAAAGCACTCCGGAAAAGGAGGAGAATAAATACATCAGTATAGTTCTGCCCCTAGCAGAACAGGCAGCAACTACCTGCTTTACTTGCAGACCGAATGACAGCCTGCTGCTTTGCAATGCAGCAAATGGACATCCGCTGGAAATCAGTTGGAAATTAATCTTCAAAGAGGCAAGCTCCAGAAATGCAACTGTTGATGAGAAGAACTGTTTTTCACCTCCACAGTTTATTCATTGCTTGTTGTAACTTATCACCTACCAACGTACTCTTACTCTAGCTGGCAGCAGGTCTGGCAGAAAAGCCACAGATTCTATCTTTGAAAATGAAACCATTTGCTAAAATTTGGTGATCTGTTGGGAAATGACTGCAGGAGCAGGGAGGTCACAGTGATATGTATGAGCATAGTTTGCATGGTAGCACAGACTATATACTCATGGAAAAGTATTAGATGTTGATAGGAGGTCACAATGTCCCTGGGCCAAGTGATAAACAACTCAAGGCAGACATGAACTGCTTCAGCTGAGCAACCCAAGNAGGCTGTCCGGGTAATAAACTGAAGCCTGATCACTCATATGTTGAGTCCTGTCGTGCTTCCCCGCCCGAGAGCAATCGACTCGGATCTTTTTATCCGCAGCAGTGATCTGCTCTTCTTAAAGTTTAATAACACCAGTATGGTATACTACTGTCTTCCAACAGAGTATCATCATGGCAAAATACACATATTGTGTCTGTATTTTGGTTTGGTTTGGTTTGTTGTTTTTTTTGTTGTTGTTGTTGTTAGTCAATTGTTTTGAACAATTTGCAGTCTTCTGTTTACTCAACACACTGGTCTGTAGTTGAAGATTAGCTTCAGTCTATGTTTACTTAACAGTGTACTAATGAGCGTCATCACATGCAAAATATTGTGGAAACTTTTTTCACTCTTAATATTGTATTTATTTTCTATTTTTTTTTCACGCAATAGTCTCATTAGTCTCTTCTGAAGAACACCCTACTTATAGATGAAGCTAGAATCAGAGAATCCTAGGGTTTGGGAGAGATTTCTGGAGACCACCTAGTCCACCCCTGCTAAAGCAGGTTCCAAAGACAGGTTTTGGGTATCTCCAAAGAAGACTCTGCACAGTTTGTTTTGGTGCTCTGTCCCCTCTAAGTAAAGAAGTTCTTTCTCATGTTATCGTATTCAAGTCATCTTGAGTTACTTCTTTAATTAGGAAAAATCAATTATTTTCAGCAGCACATCTGTCATCCAAAATTGAATCACTACATCAAGTACATAGAGGAAGTCTTCTGACTCCTCAGAATTGATAGATTCAAAAGATTGCTTCCAGAGGCTTAGAAAACTAGAATGTCTAAAGCCAATTTCCAAAAGCATTGCCTGAAAACTAAAATATGAACTTGTTTAATCTGATATGGAAGATGGATATAATTAATTATATGACTAAACGGAACAACTTAGCCAAGGGAATTTCTGCAGACTGTCAGTTCCTGCACAGTAGAGTACTAATATATGCGTTTATTTTTAATTCTGTAGCCAACACTTTATAACCTAGGAAAAAATATAAACTTTAACTACTGCTGAAATATGAATGAGTTGAAGCATCAAACCAAACAATTCTCTACCTACCAAGGCAGATGTAGTTTTGTGTCTGTACTTGTACCTTCAGCTAAACAATTCCCGATCTACAGCCTACCTTGTTTGTAAACGGCTGCTGTCCCAAGTGATCATCCATTTTCACAGAGGAGTTTTCCTGTCAGATGTGTTGATTATCTTCTATTTTCTGATAAACCAGCTCTGTGGGAACTTTGTATTTATGTCAAAGATAGAAACATTCAAGAAAATCAACCAGATTTGACTCCTATAAACCATTGGAAAACAGCTGTTTCTATCTGTTCAACTGAGTAGGAGTGAAGTTTTGTCATTAACAATTGACCTTTTTGAATAAAGCAGGAGAGCTTAGAACACAGCAGGACTTCCTCAGAAGCAACTGCAGTCGTTTTAGGTTGGGTTTTTTGCTGTTGTTGTTGTTTTGGGGTTTTTTTCTTTTGGGGGGTGGGGAGGGGTCTGAATTAAGTTTTAGTAACAAAACTAAAAGTAGGATGACAGCTCTTCTCACAAGGACTTCCCCTCCTGCACCAGCACAGTGAGGCAGGATCCAGCAGAAACCCAGCTTGTACAGCTGTGCCTCAGGCCTTGTATCAAGGGTGGCTGCTCCAGCACAAAATGGTTAGGCCCACCTGTGTTAGATAACATGATCATGGAAAGACTGAAAAGTAATGGCATGTGCTACCTGTTCCTTGCAGCCCCCATCCTACCCTCCCAGCTCTGGTAGCCCATCAGCACCAGTGTGCTGAACTGTGACTTGCTGTGTGTGACCATGAGGTTAGAGTCAAATGCACCTGTGGGCTGACAGGCCTCATAACTCTAACTACAGAGAAGGACTTGATTCAATTAGAGAGATAGTGAGGAAGAAGCTGTTTAACTAGCTGATTCAGCAGCGTGAGTGGAGCGAGTTTGATGCCGATGGGTGAACTGTGAGAACTTGAGCAGACATAAGCTGAAGGACAGGAGGCCTGTGCAAAAACAAGCTCAAGAACGGAATGTGAAGGCCGCAAAACTTGTTGTCAAGTGAAGGAAGTAGAACAGATGTCACAGATGTCCTGTTTTTGAAGATAAAATGGCAAAGCAGATGCCTCAGCTCGACATAACAGCAGTGGGAGCCAGTCTGGACTACCCCCCCTTAAAGGTTGTAAATTTACAGCAAAGACGACTCTTAGTTTTAATCCCATGACCACCAGAGATGTCATATAGTTATTGGAATTTCTGTCTGTGTCCTTGTAATGCAATGAGTATGTGCTATGCCTTTAAACACACAGTAGTTTCTCTGTTCATCATGCATGTTTGGTGGGCGATCCCCATGCACCAGCACTGTAAATGAAAGGAATACCTGCTTGACATAACTCACTGGTGGGTCAAGTTACTTTGTCGGTTTTTTCGTCTCCTCAGGTAAAAAAGCAGGAAGGGGGGTAGATATCGATATCTATCTACAGGGATATCCTAGAACGGAGGAGCAAGAGGAGCGGTGACGGTTGAGCTTGCAGGGAGAGGTTGAGCTGCCAGTGGAGGAGGCTGAAGGTGCGCGAGGGACAGCGAACAGCCCCAGGCCTAGCAGAAAAGCAGCATGCTGTAACGGGTTTGTGCGGTGAGAGAGAAACGCAAACGGCTTATTTGGGGCAACCACGGCTCCATTTCTCAGACAAGGACAGCGATGATTAACTGCTCCACTCTTGCGAATGGGCGAAACTATTGCCTGGTCAGAGCCTGCGTGCGAGCCAACCGGCGCTAAGTAGCGCAGAAAGCCGGCGGGGCCGC